>VVHJ01036963.1:0-11061 GCA_015107715.1 Tylochromis polylepis | reverse complement strand
CGCTCTGGGGGCCTCTGGATGTCTGGGACCTGGATCTCCTTCATGCCTGCTTCATGCCCTGGGGGGCAGGGCTATGGCTCCCCACACCCTCTAGCAGATAGTTACATGGAGAAACCTTTTGAATACAAGCACGCTCACGCACACAGCGGTGCACACAGGTGTACACACGGGTGCTCACAGACATAAACTGTATCTTCCTTGGCTGTTCCCTCAAAGCATATCATGTGCTGTCGGTCTTGCGTGCTGCTCAGTAACATTCAATATTCAGTATTTACTGTTACTTACACTTATCTAGGTTGTTGCTGTGTCTCCCTATTGTGTTGTTCTCTTTTTGCTTGTTTTCTTTTTTTTTTCTTTCAACAGGTGATCCGGTGGATTTTTTTTTAGTGTCTTCTCTCACTGTCCTTCTTTCCCTCTGTTCTTTCTTTCTTTCTTTCTTTCTTTCTTTCTTTCTTTCTTTCTTTCTTTCTTTCTTTCCTACCCCCAGTCATGTCTTTCCAGTTTGAAATAACTTAGAATAAAATAAATAAATAAATTAATAATAATCAAGATCAATCAAGTGGACCAATATGGCATAGCCATAATGATCCACTTGGAAAAATAAATCCGTTGGGCATCTTTCTTGGCCTTCAGACAATAATTCTGATTGCTAAAGTACTGAACGGGACAGGCAAAAACAAAAACAAAAACAAAAACAAAACAAAGCAAAAAACCTTGCAAATAAAACAACATTTCTACAGGTATTAGAAATATGTTAGTAGATATTTTTGATAACTTGTAGGGCTTCTTTCTCTGGGAACATGCATGTATGCTTATATAGAAAATCCTCTTGCACTCCATGACATTTGTTCCTCAAATTCCATTTTAAAATAAAATTCACTGACTGTGTTTTTTCTGATTTTTGTGGCTGAAAGAGAGTGAAAAATGAATTTGCATTCATGAGAAAATTTGTGCCTTTTTGAAAACTCACATAAACTCATATCACTCATTTATCTGACAGAAGTTCAGTAACCTTTAATTATGCAAGACTAGGGTTATATAACAAAATAAACCGAGGGCAAACTTACATCTGGACTGATGACTAAACCAGTTAAGAACACATGACAGAATATTAAGGAAACTGCAGCAAAGAGTAAGGAAAGGAAAAGGCAAGTCTCCATAATTATAAAACTGAGAAGGAACTGAAGAATTATGTAGCAATTACTTTTAATCAGGAGCAAAATAAAATGGGTAAAATGTCCATACTGACATGTGCTTAGTGTCCTGAACACTACAGAAAATGCGTGTATTGTACTTGGATTGCACCCACAAATGGGCTTAAGTACTGGAGGACCCTGAGGCAAAAGTGTCATTTCCAACTCATCTCTTACTGACACTTAGGACCCATCGGCCTCAGGTCGTAACAAGCTGGTTAGCTCTTTAGTAGCCTGTTTTCAGCGTGCCTGACAGCCTGATAGAGTCCAACTGGAATCAGTCAGAATCTGAAAGAGAGTACATGTATTTTGTTAAACTTGGCTTTTTAAAAGTATTTTTGCCTTCCATCCACATGTAAACAGAGTTTTAGATCACTGAAAACTTAGTGCCACATGTTGGACTTGATCAATTGTAACATGCTTGTTACAGTTGGGAGAAGCTTGTATGGTGAGTAAAATGACGTATTTCAACCCACGTTACCTTTTTTTTTCTCCAAAACCAAACCATGGAGTTTTAGTTAGACTTAACCACATAATTTAATGCCAAATCTAACGAAGTAGCTTTAATTCTCTTTTCAGCTAGCACCTACTCGGCTCGACTTGATTCGTTTTTAGGGTTTTCTAGGAGGTGTGATTACCTGCCACCAGGTGATGCCAACAGACTGCATGCCACTGATTGGCCAGAGAATAATGTAATTAGAGTGACTCCTTCACAAGAATCAAACTTGCCATTTTTTTTATGAGGGAAATGGTTACACACATTCTTTGGTTCTCTTCTTTTACCCTGAGTTTGACAAAAATCCACAGACTGAGACTGTCCTCCATTGTTGTGTTGTGTTTGTGTGACATATAATTAATGTCACAGGACCTATAGCCTTGCTATAACTACCCAGCCCACACTGATTGAGCCGAGTAGCTGCCGGTCAAAAACAGCCATTACTGTTTCAACTTTACTACTAGTAGTTCTCTTCATCCCATGTGAGACATAAAACATGGTCTGCCACATTACTGTGGTTTGTAGACTTGCAAACTTTGGGGACCCTCAGAACTACAGTGCGTTGTATGAAATGAGAAATGAGAACCGAGACAATGCAGTTCCTGGTCCTCCAGGCTGGAGATGGAACTGCGGCTAACAAACCCATTCTGTAACACACCATCATGCGGCAGAAACTGTCTACACCTACCTAATTACTTATTCAATATCAAATTTACTGCCTAAATGTAACCAAAACAGTGAAAGAAAATGTAGAGAAAAAAAATAAAAAAATAAAGTGCTTAAAACAGTGGTCCCAGACACAACCCAAGCTCTGTCTTCTGGTTGGAGCTCACATATGTGATTGACACTAATGGAGTACCACACTGCCAAGAAAGAGTTCCTCACCAAGCGTCAGTACCAGACGAACAGAGAGTGAGAATGTGTTAATTTGGTCCACGCTGACCCTCATACACCGATACTTACTTTGTTACTCCATTAAATCAGATTTGATGCTTCATATGTGGTTAAACTCTATTAGGAATGTGCACCATGACAGCACACACACCCCAAAAACATAATTCTTCAATTTTGTTCAATAATAATGTTTACATAACAGTTAGGTAGTTGAAATCACCCGACAAACTGCAGATTGCTCAAATCGGTTTGCAATACAGGGGACCCTGAATTCCCCGAGGTTCCCAGTGTAGCTGTGCTTGAGCAATCTCTTGCTGGGCTCAAATGGTCTCACTCACACAACAGTGAAAGTGCCCTCACTGTTAATATCGAGCTGGGTGCGATCACACGTGCGATGGCAATCAGTCAAGTATCACTCCTACACGCAGGATGAAAACCCAAAGGATGAAGGGAGCTCCAGAGAAAAGTGTTACCCTGTGGGGTGTTGAGAAATTTGAGATACAGGAAGGCACACAAGAACTCTGACTCTTACACACACACACACACACACATCCAAAGGTACTCACGAGCAAAACAACATGGGAACAAATCAATACCTCAACAGCTGACTGACAATGACGTCATCGGCACAGTTGGAGCTCCCCCTTTTCTTTCCACGCCTTCGACTTTAGATCCGTGCGTGTGTGCGTGAACCTACCTCCCTGCCCCTTTACAGGGGCGCGCACTTTTGAGGCGCGTTGTTACGTGCCCAGATTCTAAAGCAGTTGCGCGCCCCTGCACTGGAAAGCAGTAAGTTGCACAAGTGAAGGCGAGAGACAGAGACAGGCGACCGGCTTTCCGCTTTACCCCCCACGCTGTTCGGGACCAAACATTATGTTATTACTGCCCGTGGAGGTATCAGTGGCCTGTAACCTCCCGCTATTGTTAAGATCAACTGATTGGAGTCAATAATACACGCCGCTGTCACGTGGTTAGACTGAGACAAAAGCAGAACTATGTTATAATATGTTGTCTTTTTTCAAATGAGTGCTCTCACTGAATCAAAGCTAAAGTGAAACCTATATGCAGTCTATACAACAAACCTATATAACAGTCTGTACTGATGACTGGGATAAAAATAGCACAATTAACACAAGGGAGGACAGAAACTAGAGAAAAATCTCAGATGTGTTTCGTCCCGCTGGGAATCTTCCTGATATTGACATCGGGCTTGCGTTGGCATTTTAATTACGCGCACCCGACATTTCTGAAAGAAAGAAAGAAAAAAAAAAAGAAAGAAAAAAACCTGCGGAGCTTTTTTTCTTTGAAATTTTCCTCTCAGTGTATCCAGCAGGTATTGCGTCTGATTGGGAGCGGCTGCTGCCACGATTCAACATCATCCCTCTTTCAACCATCCCCTCTCTCTCTTCTGTTAGCGCGCCTCCGTCCCTCATCACTCCTCTTGCTCACCCACCTTACTCTCTCTCTGGATCTCCCCCCACCCCCTTCTCTCTCTCTCTCTCTCTCTCTCTGCTGGAACGCACGTCCGGGGATAATACTCTCGCTCTCTCCGTCTTTTGCTGCTGCAGAACGGACCGTAAAGCTTCACGCCTTCATCCTCTTCTTCCCTGCCAGACCGGGAACTCCTATCAAGGTAAGACAAGTGAAAACACGACGTGTTCTGTACGAACTGGGCTCAGCTGTCAGTGTTAGCTGGGAGAAGTGGAGGGGGGAGAGAGGGGAGGGGTTGGGGCTTCTGCACTTGTGGGATGCGTTGTGTGCGCGCTGGAGAGACACCGTGCTGCCACGTTGAGGTTGTCGGTCCGATGCTGATCTTTGCTTATTTGGCGAATATAAACACAGAGATGCTCAGAGGGATATCCCGACAACGTTCTTGGGCAGGGTCCACTCCTCATACACCTGTGAAACAGAGACTGAGCAGACCATAAATAATAATAATAATAATAATAATAATAATAATAATAATAAAAGATTCAAACACAGAGAGGAAAGAGTAAGAAGTGTGGAGAAAATTTGGATGAATTGTTGTGAGCCCGACCTATTGACTGGCAGTGCCGCCCAGCCTCTGTACCAGTTTTGTTTTACGTGGTGGTGGATAAGACAGCTGTTGAACACGCGTGCGTTAGCTCCGGTACTCAGGTCTGGAGCGGCTTTCTTCGGATCAAGAGATCCCAGGCTGAGCCATTCGGAGCGGGGAGGTGGTGCCAGAGTTGCTCGGTTCCAAAAAACACAAAGGGGCAACGGTTGCCCGTGTATGAGCGGCAACTGTCTTCGAACGTGTGAGCGTGTGTGGTGAGTGGCATCATCAGTGAGTGTGTCGAAAGTGATAGGCAGAGATGGTGCACAACGGCAATCGCCGTAAAAGGACGCGTGCGTATTTTTGCGCGCGAAAACGAGTGCCTTTGCCCGAATTTCCACATCAATCAAAGTGGGCTGTTTCCACGGGTTTTCCATTAGTGGGGGAATGGGGGAAATAGAAAGGAGGCTATTTGGTATCTTTCAGTCCTGCAACACAAACAAACCTCATTCAGCAGCACTGCGCGCGTTTGGAGACGCTGGGAGAATGGAGAAGAAGGAAGAGAGACACGAGAGAGGGAGATAGAAAGAAGACGATAAAGCGGCGGGGGGCGAGAGAGAGAGAGAGAGAGGAATGAGATGGCGCCCTACACCAGCGCTTTCTAGAAGTCTTTTGATTTATCGCCTCTCCAATGCGCACTGACGCACAAAGCTCCGGGTTCCCCCCTGTTGGTATTCGTTGTCATCTCTACTGATCAGGATTATGTCAGACTCCCATGACCCATGGGAACCATCTGGCCTCCAGGAACACACCCTCTCCACCTCTCCTCTCCTCTTCTCCCGTGATTTTGCCGGACGGCCACATATCCCAAGCGCAGGCGTTTAGACGTGACGGATGATTGTTGCCGTGAAAACAGTCATGGGTGATGCGATGTGACAAGCGAGCTAGTGGCATGTTTTGACTGAGGCATTGAGATTTCCTCTTTAACTTCCAGTGCCTGCGCAAGTGGGATTTATTCGTTTATGCATCTCATTGTGACGATGATGCATGCGTGACTCATTTGGCCGTGAAGCGATGGGATAGTGGAGGGCAGAGCACAGCCGCAGGATACCGAAAAGAGCGCCCAGTTTAACCGGACTCGTAGGAAATAAAAACATCTTCATAATTTTCGTGAATGCCCCCTTTTAGCAACATTCTTTACATTATCCTGTCCATCAACGTCTTCCTCTTGTCTGAGAATGTCATCACCATCTTCACTCCTCCGCTTACTTTTTTTCTCATTTTTTATTCGTTGTCACTGTCACTAACATTATCAGCAACATCATCCATTTTTTTCACCTCGGCTGTCAAAAGTTTCTTTATTATTTCTCATTGTTTATCAACTTTTGCCCTCATGTTGCTATTGCCCTAATCCCGGATCCCGTTATCTTCATAATTCTACACGTAACCTCCCTCACCACCACCATCACTACCAACAATATCATCGTCATCATCACCATTTTTTTGGGACTGAACTACATCATAAAAAGAGTACACATTCCTCTCCTCTCCTCTCCTCTCGAAACCTGACACACTACCAGCAAGCAGATGTCTATTAATGTCCACAGGCCTGATGTCATTCATAAATCTTCTGTGGGGGCAACAGGCAAAATAGCCTTAAGTCCCAGAAGTCAGAGTATGGTATCACACAGAAACTCAAAGATGTGACAGTATTTTACTAAGTTTGTAGGTTTTATTTTGTGGTTTGTTTGTACTTCTATAGGTAGAACTTTAAAACCGCCGTCCTGGTATTACGCAAAATACACAAAAACCCTCTGACCTGTCAGGAAACAGATACAGGATTCTGGGAGTGTCCTTTGGTGTCTGGCACCAAATCCTTTGGGTGCTGTGGGCTGCGGCACCCAAACGATTTGCCCTCAGTGGATCAGGCTTGTTCTGGTTCATATAGATGTTCAATCAAACTGACATCAGGATCTGGATCTGATGCCTCTACTATGAAGCAAGTTGAACTTGCCCAGGATCTCTTTTCCTTCTATGTTGTTACTTACCCTAACATCAGCAATGATGCTAAGCAGTCACATAAAGGTGGTTTGAAAAGTCAACTCAGAATTTAACAATCTAGTTATGAGTGTTTACATGAAAGGGGTGGTGCTGGCAGGATCTGAGAATTACAAACAAGGACGAGGAAGATCAAGTTATGATGTTAGAAAACTATGAAGAGTTTAAACACAGAATAAGGACTGAAATATCAGTGGTGTGAGTGTGTGTAATGCATGTGTGCTTTCAAACATTGGTCGGTAAGACTGGAAAAGAGTTACTGTGTTGATAAAGTTTAGCCTGTTTGAAGTTTGAAGAAAGGAAGGACAGCCTAAAACAACGCTGACTGTCTAAGTTAACAGACTTCAGTATGAGCACTCTGTCATTAAGACACGAGAGAATCTGACTGGTTACAGTATTGCATTCACTGAATGTTTATCATCAATTTAACAGAATATTTTAGATGCTTGTAAAACATCCATCCATCCTCTACTGCTTATCCTTTTCAGGGGGGGGGGGCTGGAGCCTATCCCAGCTGTCTTAGGGCAAGAGGCGGGGTACACCCTGGACAGGTCACCAGTCTAACACATATAGACAGACAACCATTCACACTGACACCTATGGGCAATTTAGAGTATCCAATTAACCTATCCCTGCTAACTGCATGTCTTTGGATTGTGGGAGGAAGCTGGAGTACCAAGAGTGAACCCACACAAACACGGGGAGAACATGCAAACCCACACAGAAAGACCCTGGCCTGAGGGTGGACTTGAACTCAGGACCTTCTTACAGTGAGGCAACAGTGCTAACCACCGTGCCACCCTGCTGCTTGTAAAGCAATTTTTGCTTTATTCTTTCACTTAAACAAGCAGAGAACAAACATAAAAACTCTGCATAAATGTACTGTAGACTAAGTTTATTTGCAAATTTTATGTAAGGTCCACAAGTAATGTGTACTTGAGGTGCCCTGTTTTAGGATCACATATTAAGATATATAGAACAATAAAAGAATTTTTAAATTGCTTTTAGCCAACAGGGAAAACAAATCACAGATTAAAGTTGTCATCAGGGGAAAACAAAGATTCAGATGCTCTTCAGATACTTTACTGTTAGCCACACACTAAGTTCTGAGGATTCCTACAGCACTAGTAACGCTGTTTTATGGGGATGTGATTGATTATTAGGTGTGGACTCTATACCTGCTGACCTCTTATCTTGTACGTAACCTGCTTCAGTTACTGTGGTGATGAACCCTGGTAAGAATACTTTGTAATACTGAAAACCTTGGAGTCAAACTTGGACTTAATGTTTTACACCCAAATCCTGCTTTGTTGTACAGGCCTCTGGTAAAGACCTTGGGCTCACTGTCATGTTCTGAGCTGGTCCTGAGAACTGTTTAGGGAATAGCAAGAAGCAGTGTCATGCCTGAGGGGGGTGCTGCCATAAGTCTGACAGTTGGCAGAGCTAAGAGCTAAGGGTGGGTGGTCCCTGTGAAAGTAACAACACAAATTCCACAACCCAAGGAATCCCTGCAAAACTGTCAACGTTTTTCACATCACGTGCCGGTGCTTTTAATGTTGCGGGTGATCGATGCTTGCACAGGATTTTAAATAAATCTTGCAGCATATTTGTCTTTATGTTGTTCAAGATAAAAAAACAAAAAAACAAAACAGTAGCTTGAATGAAAAAGTCTGGCATTTCTGTTGAAACAACTGAAGAAATAATCCTTCAACCAGAAAAATGATACAAAATGATAAATGTGTGCGTATTCTTTTAAGTGTAAGACGCTGACGATGAAAAGAAAAATCTCAACACGACGTGAGAGGCAAACTCGCACATCGTGTGTGTTGCTTTACTAAGGTGTATCTTGACTGAAGCTATGGTACAACGCTGAAGGGAATATGAGCAGTGGATTGGATTTAGGGTCCCCCAAGGCCACATCCAATTCAAAGACGATGTGAGAAGAGCAGATCAGAGAGACGGGAATTAAAAAAGCAAGCGGTAGATAAGCAGGGTGACAGAGAGGAACGGGGGGATGAGAAGAGCAGGGAGGGGTGAGAATGGGAGAAAATGAGGAATAATAAATAAAGTTCAACGCTATCTACAGGTCTCACAAAGCCAAATTCAATTCTAACTAAGGCTTCAGTAAATGACGAAAAATTAAACAGAGCTGGTAAAAACCTGTGTGCTAATGACCAGAGCTAATGAGAGTTCTGAGGCTGAAAGTCATTTATTGAAGAGAATGTACTCAGAAAAAACAATTTAAGGACACACACAGTGTAATGCCTGTGCTTTGATGAACAAAAAGAAGAGGGAAAAAACAACCATATGCTGTTTAAGGCTGTTAGCCTGTAAGCACTGTTCAGCCAATAAGGATGTCCATGAATAGGTTTAAATCAATCATTTGCTGCTAAGCTCAGAAATGGCATTAATATCTAATTAAAAGATTCATTCTGATATGAAGGAATACATTTTAAAGAAATATATTTTTAGGTACTTCTTTTTGACTTCTATTAGCAGTTCATCCAACAGACCCTTGGTATCAAACTGCTGAACAATCAGACACTTAGCTAAAAAGAAAGAAACCAAAGCCAGGCAATGTGAAATGTTTCTACATCCTGCATAATCTGATGTTATTTTTTTCCCCTTTCTTACATTTCTGTCCTTACAGTTAGCACTCTGTTCTTCCCAGTCCACTTTGTCCAGTTATCAGGAAAAGCAATACGATCTTCTGCTGTGTTTGGCTACTGCTGACCTAAGCTGAACGCATTCAGCTGTTTCTCTTTAAGGAGCAAACCCTAATGTGACATGATGAGTAATTCATCATTTATTTGACTGGCAGCCAGTAACGTGATTAATAAAATCGAATCTAAAATGGCCTCCGAAAATACGAAATATGGAGGTGCAGCTTTGAACCTCTAAATATCACATTAATACTGGCAGCTTGTCTGTGATCTCAAGCCACAAAAGAAAAACAAAACATCATTTTCACACCTGAACAACGGACAACATGGGGAGAACCTTTGCCCTTTCTTAAATTTAGCTCAACAATGGAAATATTATTGTTTTTTTTTGTTGGTTTTTTTCAGGGGTTTTTTTTGTTTTTTTTTGATGGAGCTGCTTGGAGAGAGCATACAGGAGGCAAGATACATGATACCCACTGTGAATCCACCAAACTATTACCAATGCTATTCTTATATGGACATAACCAGACATCCCATGCACATGCAGCTTGAACAATTAAACAGTCTTTAACCCTCTGTGGTTTAGGTGGTTTTAGACAACCCTAACGCTAACCATAGGTAATCATTTTTTTGTTTGTTTTTGTGTTTTTTAATTAAAATCAATTATGGCTCTCTCCAAACTATAGAGTTAGGGTTACTGTCTATGATGACTTGCAAAAATAATTAATCAACCGATCACATATCAGCAACTCAGTGTATTTAAGCAGGAGGTCAAGATGACCTCCTGAGGTTTAAACTGAGCATCAGAATGCATGAGAAAGGTGATTTAAATGACTTTGAATGTGGCATGGTTGTTGGTATCAGACAAGATCATCTGTTTATTTTAGGAACTGCTAATCTGCTGGGATTTTCTCACACAACCATCTTTAGGGTTTGCAGAGAAAGGTCCAAAGAAAAAGAAAATATCCACTGAGCTGCAGTGCTCACAATGCTGTGCCAGAGGTCAGAGGAGAATGACCAGGCTGCTTCAAAATGATAGGAATGTAATAGTAACTCAAATTACACATTTGTTAAAACCAAGATATGCAGAAGAGCATCTCCATCCATCCATCCATCTTCTTCCACTTATCTGGGGCTGGGTCACGGAGTCAGCAGCTTAAGCAGAGAAGCTCAGACCTCCCTCTCCCCAGCCACCTCCTCCAGCTTGTCTGGGGGAACACCGAGGCGTTCCCAGGCCAGCCGAGAGATATAATCTCTCCAGCGTGTCCTGGGTCTGCCCCAGGCCCTCCTCCCGGTGGGACATGCCTGGAACACCTCACCCAGGAGGCGCCCAGGAGGCATCCTTGTCAGATGCCCGAACCACCTCAACTGGCTACTTTCGATGTGGAGGAGCAGCGGCTCTACTCTGAGCCCCTCCCAGATGGCTAAACTTCTCACCCTATCTCTAAGGGAGAGGCCAGCCACCCTTTGGAGGAAGCCCATTTCCGCCGCTTATATCTGCAATCTCGTTCTTTCAGTCACTACCCACAGCTCGTGAGGGTGGGGACGTAGATCGACTGGTAAATCGAGAGCTTCGCTTTTACACTCAGCTCTCTTTTCACTACGACGGACTGGTGCAGCGTTCGCATCACTGCAGCTGCAGCACCAGTCCATCTGTCGATCTCCCGCTCCCTTCTCCCGTCACTTGTGAACAAGACCCCGAGATACTTAAACTCCTCCACTTGGGGCAGGAACTCGTCC
>VVHJ01036962.1:0-15163 GCA_015107715.1 Tylochromis polylepis | reverse complement strand
CTTATTTATTTATTTATGTATTTTTCAGTAAAATAATCACAGATATAGACAACTTGTAGATAACCACCTGATTGAGGAAACATCCTTAATCAATTGGTTAATCCGGAGAACATTGAAAAGTTATTGACTGAATTAGTTAAAATTATTAATAAAAACCAGTTCCTGAATACCGTTGCTACACTTATATAGAATGAAGACTGCTGTTAGAGTGTTGCTGAACTTATGATTTCACCTTTATGATTCACTTTACTTTTTCACACTTATATGCAATATCTCTCTCAATTATAGGACAGGAGATTTCAATTTAGATGCCGTGATGATGAAATAAAATAACAAACATTACTGACTCTGTCTCTGAATCATTCTGGGAATGTGGTAATGGTTTGCATGCTGTTTTCTTATTACTAGCAGGATGTTAATCAAAACCACAGCATTATTTAAGTGCATACTCACAGCTGGTAGCTTATTGACACTGACTAAACAACTTTTAACATCCAATCACAGTCATGTCCTGCTCTCTGCAAAAAAATAATCTGTTTTACGCACAACTTTCTTTGTTTTTCAAAAGTTCTTGCTGTTTGATTATTGAATTGAAACTATGTTTTTTTTTCTTCTTGTAATAACCTCTGTTCTAATACAAACGATAAAAAGTTGAGTATTTCTTTTCTTCACAGCCTTTGGACTTTGAAGTTAAGAGACGCTTTGACATGACTGCTGAGGCGGTCAATGACCACGTGGACACACGTTTTCTGAGTTTGGACGAGTTCAGTGATAGGACGACAGTGAAAGTCATTGTGAACGATGAGGATGAGCCACCTGTTTTCCTCTCGCCAGCCTACGAGTGGAAACTTCCTGAAAATGCAGCTGTGGGAACTGTGGTTGGCAGCGTTAGTGCTAGAGACACTGACACAGTCAACAATCCCATCAGGTAATGTGAACTGTCTAAACCAGGAAGAATGGCATATGCCATCCGGCTACCAGTATGATAATGATAAGGCAGATACCCAAGCTGGCATGGGCTGAACATCTTTAGACAGCTTCCTCCACAGGGTGAAAAATCATTTCATTTCAAATAGCGTTACCGGTTCGGTGCATCCATTTTTACCCTTGATCTCTGGATACCCTGTACATGGTCATATTTATCTCATATTACTTTAGTAGGAAATGAGCCCTGCTGAATAAATCATGACAGTTTTTTTTTTTTAACCTCACAGGCTTTTCTATCTATTGCCGTGGTATTATCACAAAGCAACGTTGCTAGGACGTGGGAATGTAATAAAGCACCATACGAGGTGGCATATGGAATTGAGATTTGCAGTCATTTGCAAGTGGGGCACGTTGCAGAGGAGACAGCCGCACTACTGGTGCCTGTAGTCCATCTCAGCAGAGCTTAAGAATGGCAGGTGCTGCATATCATCTTCAGCCTAGCGTCTATTACTGTCCCTTTGGTGATAGTGTCTCATTGATTAATAAATTCAGGCTGACATTTTAGCGCTTTCCACAGTTCTAGTAAATATGATTAAAGTTGCTGTGGTCAAATTTCCCATGCTGTTATCAGCAAAGTAGCTCACAGAAATAATTCATTACTCTGTTATCCTAATTTACCAGGTT
Source organism: Tylochromis polylepis (assembly GCA_015107715.1). Taxonomy (NCBI): domain Eukaryota; kingdom Metazoa; phylum Chordata; class Actinopteri; order Cichliformes; family Cichlidae; genus Tylochromis; species Tylochromis polylepis. The sequence continues at coordinate 13,552 of VVHJ01036962.1, read as the reverse complement.
GTTCTAATCACTTTTTATTCTGAGTCCTATGATGATGAGAAATTCGTAACAGTGGTATACAATAAAAATAGCCTGGTTTGCTTGTGAAAGTTACATTTATGTTGCCTGAAGATTATTTTGACATGAAAAAATTGTAGACCCACTTGTCACCCATTACCAGCAAACATGACACAAAATGTAATACCATGCAAGACGGTTATTATTTAATAGCTATAAAAGCTTCTGTCGTTTTCCATGGTTGCGAATTTCCATGTCTACCTGCTTTTACCTTCTATTTATGCACTTATGTCAAAACAGAAAATGTCTTTGGTCAGATTAAAAATTATACTAATTTAAAATAACTGGGAGAACACACACCGTGTCTGTGCCATCTGCATGAGGTGCTTTGTTTTCACAGTGTTGTTGTCGCTGTGTCAGACTAGCTCGTGTGTGTACTTGCTTTGTTGGATATCTGTCAACAGATTAAAAAATTGAGCAGTTTGCCTAATTAATCTCCCTGTGGTATCGCAATGTTTTGTTTGCCCAGAAAACAACCTTGCCTTCTAAATGGTATGTCTCCATGATTTTTCTTCCAGATACTCAGTTGACAAAAGGAGCGATACCACAAAAGCTTTTAAAATAGACCAAAACAATGGAACTATAACTGTCGCTAAGTCTTTGGACCGAGAGACTACAGCCTGGCACAATCTGACAGTTGAAGCCAAGGAAACAAGTAAGGAGAGTTTCATGTTTTTATAAGAACACATGGTAATGTTAATGGTTGACTTACGGCACATTTATTCCCAAATGTGTGCAAAATATGTTCCAGCAATTTGCTGATGAAAAATCTACTATAGCAGTGATTCACAAAGGGATATCCCTTTACTTATGCTGTTGCCGGGAACTATCTGGAACGACTGGATTGGCTCAGCTAATTTGAACACGTGTTAATAATCACTAATAATACACGGGCAAACTGTCTTAGATGTACCCTGCGACTTGCCCTACAAAAGCCCCCATGGATGGATAGCTGGACAGATGGATGGAAGTTAACTGTAAAACAAAATCAACATATTGATTATGCTATAATGTGTGCTACTTATCCTTTCATATATAGTTGTGGTTAGAAGTTTACATACACTCATCATGGGCATAAATATTGTGGTAATTTTGGTCTTTTAATGATTTCTTTAAACAATTTTTTTTCCAGGGTGGAATTATTATACATCTTTGATAAAAATGTTAAAAACGTGCACAAGTTTGAATTTATTTTGGATTTTCAAGGACCGGCTTTTAAGAAAATTGACTTGAGTTTGCTTTATAAAACCAGTTTTAATGTGTGTTTGGGATGACTGTTCTATTGGAACACCCAACTGTGTCAAAGTTTCATTAAGCAAGTAATTTTCAGCTGTCTAGCTGTTCATTTGAGGGGAAGGTAAAGAATTTGATTATTCCAACTACTTTGTGTCATGTACCAGTAGCAATGTCAGTAAAACAGCCCAGGACCATGATACTACCACCACCATGCTTGACAGTTGGTACAATCTTCTTAGGTTTGCAGCCTCACCTTTACTCCTCCAAACCCATCCTTTGTCAGTGTGGCCAGTTTGGCTGCTAGTGTTCCAGCAGTTTCCATTTCATGTCAGGCTTGAGCCTTGGTGGTTCCTGGGTTATTCCTAAACAGCCTAACCAGTTTCCTCTCATCTGAGAGTGATAGTTTGGGCCTTTTTCCAGACTTTGCAAAGGTGGTGACACATCAAAGTAACATACTAACTTACAGATGTTTGAACTGTTAATCTTGGAATTTGCAGTTTTTCAGATATGACTCCAAGAGACCTTCCTAATTTGTGTAAATCTTCTCCTTGCTCAAACTTTCCCTGTTGGTTAGTCCAATGAATGCTGTCAAATAATTTTTTCTGGAGCCTGTACAATAAATTCAAATTCAAATTTTTATCCTTTTTATTAGCGAGAGTCCATGAAAATGAACATGCTACTGACTGGCTAGACTGTGTGTAACTGCCATGTAGTAGAGTAGCCTTTTGTCTTCAGTGAGGAACTGTTCACTTAATTTTACGTAAAGTTGAGGTTTAGGCTACCTTAACCAATCCAGTGGAGTATGGCAGTTCCCCTGATAACTTCTGAAAAACTTTTGAAACTTGTCATTGCCATCTAAAAAACAACAATAACAACAACAACAAAAAAACAGATTCAGCAACCACAAGCCTTATTTGTCACCTCAGGTTCTTTGAGAAATGCATTTTTGCTTTTTGTAATGAAAGAAAACATTTACAGGAGTTAGATGCAGCTCAGTGTTTCCACAGGAGAGAGACAGCGAGTACATGTACATCAGCTGTTTCAACTTTCAGTGAGTCACACATATTTGATTTTAAACTGTTGTACATAATGGCATGAATTGCCTATGTTCATTTGCTTAAACATTAGAATTTTTTGACAGTCCTTATAATTCCATTGACTTGAAAAATGTATTTTAATTTATTTACTCAGACATTCATTTTCTGCTACCATGAACTAATCACCAATAAGTCATGTGATGGACATTAAATCACAACCCAGCAATATCTTAGTTTCTCCTTCACCCACTCACTCATCAACTCGCCGTCTCTCCTCAGACACCAGTGTCAGGACTGAGAGGTATATTCATAGAGAGTGCCATTCTACTTCTTCATGGAGTGTGTCATTTAACCTCAGTCACACAGGCCTAGAAACTGTCATCTGGCAGCAACCAGCTGGATGAGGACAAATGTGTATTCCCTGACAAACTGCGAGTGATTGCTGGAGGTCGTTGTAAAATCAATTGCTAAAGTCCTAGTCATACAGGCCAAGAGATGAGTCAGTCACCCTCTGCTAACCACCACTGCCTGAGGAAAAGAATGTATTCTGCAACTGGTTGACAACGGATAGCTGGCAGTTGTTAGCGTGAAACTGGCCACAAAGAGGTATACAGTGTTGTACTGAAAACCTCCTTTTGAGTGCTTTGGTAGATAGCAGATTGCCACGGTGACCAGCAGTTAAACTACTCACCAAGTGGTAGCGAAACCAAGAAATGAGTGATGCAAGTGAAACTGTTAGCCTAAAAAAGTATATTCTGAAATGTGTTGGTTGCAGTGGTGATCCCACAACATTAACTTTAAAAGTAAATGTTCTGCATTTTTAGTTTGCGTCACACTTTTTCAAGCTTCACTACAGCAGAGTAAATGACAAGTGTTCTTACATTAAAATTATGCACAACAACGGCAATATGCTGGCAACCAAAGCAATCAAAATTATTTTTTAGGCGCCACACATCAGTTTGCAACTGATCTCATGTAGGTAGCCTGGTGTTAGAATGCTGTCTTCATGGTAAAAGATAATGTCATAATTTTGTCATTCTTTAGTGGAAAAGAAAGAAAAAAGAAAAACAATTACATCTCCACGCCTCAAAAGTCTACAACTTTTAAAGAGTAGAGATATCACAAGTTGTAAAAAAAGTGTGCAGGAAAAAGTCACATATGACATATTTTCGTTTGTACCTACTAGTCTTTCAGTTTCCATCTCACAGACCAGTGGGTGCACCTCAGAAAAAAAATGTTGGGAACAGCTAGTGTAGACTGAAGCCTTAAATTTCCATAATAGGTATAACTGTTTACTGTTGAATTGTTTATTTTGTTTTGGTGAAAGCAGTGTGATGCTGGTGCCCATTTTTTCCCCCGTATTCCTAAAGCTAGAAGACGGAAACATTTCTCAGTCTTAAGTGTTATTTTGACAGAGCTTTTACAAAGCATTTATGATACATGGACCCAGTGGACTCCAGCAAATGTCTATCTTCACTACTGCAGCGCAGAACCATTTATCCTCCTCTGTGGTGGTGTTCATCAAAGTACTGGACATAAACGACAATGTGCCAAGGCTTGCAAGAGATTACCAGCCATATATCTGTGAGGGGACGCAGGCAGGAGAAGTATGTATATTATGATGCACTGATGTTCACGATTTACTACACTGCAGAATGGAAAGCTGATTATACATGAATGTGAACTGTAAAAGTTGTCATATTGTGTCCAATAGTATTTCTGTTACTCTATCTATCTATCTATCTATCTATCTATCTATCTATCTATCTATCTATCTATTTATTTATTTATTTATTTTGGTTCCAAAGAGCCAGAGTTGAAAATGGGAAATAGCTGTATTGATTTATTGGAACATGTACAAAATATAGTACATAAGGGGAAAAAATGAAAGTTTATCTGAAGTCAACTGAATCTGTCAATATTTGGTATGACCACCTTATTCAACACAGACTGAACTTCCTTAGGCAAGCTTTCTTGTAATTTCTTTAAGTAGTCTTGGGAAAGGTTTTCTGTAGATAGTTTTTCTTGGCTTGCCATGTTTTTTTGTCCTCCAATTACCCAGATATCTCTACATTTTTGGTGCAAAACATACTATGTATGTAAACCTGTGTTATCTTTGGAATTTTTCTTAGATTCAGTAAAGAAATGAAAGCAACATTGGTTCATCCCTTCAGTATTATGCTTTTTTGATGTTTGAATGATTCATAGGTAAATGTTGATATGAGACAAAAAAAACCCCTCTGAATATAGTATTGTACAAAGACTGGATTGAAAGTAGGGTCTACCTTAAAATATAAAGTGCCTTAAGGTGACTGGTGTTATGATTTGGCGCTGTATAAATAAAATTGAATTGAATTGAAAATGAGTGAAAAAGCAGCCAATGTCCAAAGAAAATTACTGAAAAACCTTCAGAAGGCCTTGAGAACTATTACTAAAGGCTACTTCAATAATCAAAAAGAAAGTCTGGCTCCTTGGAACCAAAATACAAAGACTTGAACTGTGATTCTCAACTTTTGCATAGTACTGTATTTTATATATATATATATATATATATATATATATATATAGTGCTCAACAAATTTATTAGGTGACCACCCAATGTAAGGTGAGAGCTAGAATTAATTCAACTTGGATAAAAAACTTGTTTCTGATTCACCAAGTTACAAATCAATTCATAATAAAAATACAGATAACAATAATCAGCACACATTCATACAGATACATGCGTAAAACATCAATGAAACTATAGAAATACATCACTGTATCTTATTATTTGGTATACTAATTGCATTTGACACAAATAATTCGTTATATATCTTTTTTTCCTATAATGCTATAATGTCGTTCTGAAAGTATTTGTTCCAAATCAGAATAAAGAGGATGTCTTCAGTCAGCAACAACAAACCAGGCTTTCCTAAGATGGCACGATGATACAGATTACCTAATGAGGTTAATTTATACCACAACTACCTAAAATTAATAGGACTGGTAATTACCAGAATTATTATTTTTTTGTTTCCACTAGTACACGCAAGCTCTTTAATCAAATTGATATTTTTTAATGCTAATTATTTAATAAATATTTCAAAATTAGTTTTGTTATCCACGTATTTTCAAATTTCCTGTTTTTCCAAAAAAGCAGAGAAAAATAGCAAACCACAATATTTTTGATTAAATTGCCAAATTACAGTTATTTAATTGCATTCCTGAACAGGAAAAAAATGTTGCGATGGTTGAATGTTAGGCTTCATTAATTTCTCAGAGAAAATCATTGCACTAGCTCAAGTTTGGGTATAAATATGTGAATTCAGGGTTTTTTTTGCTAACTTTTTTCACGTATTAATAACGATGACATTTTTAGTTTTAAGCAAGTTTTTGACAGATTTATAAAATGCTTATGTTTTCATTTTTCTGTGATAGGTGGTCTGATAAATTTGTTAAGCATGCTACACGTGTATGTATATATGAATAGATGGATACAATTCCTCCTTACTAACTTTTATCACTACTTGCAGCTCTGTTTTTTCTGTATTTTGTGTTTTTGTTCTCTCAGCTCATTCAGCTGCTCAGTGCTGTTGATCCAGACGACCCTGTCGAAGGACATCATTTCTACTTCTCTATGGTCCCCGAGAAGCGCATTAATCCAAACTTCACAATCAGAGATAATCAAGGTTATAGTCAAATCAATAATATCCAAATGCATACAAATGTGTCTGATAAGCTTTAGAATTACTAGAGACCATGCTCATTCAGTAACTGTTGAGTTACATCAAACGGGTGCTTAGAGTAGCATAGCGACTCACAACAAGGGAATCATTTAGAGTGTCTATGTTTCATATTCACAAAGTTGGCCAGTTAGCTTCTAAAGCGCAGTTATTACCCTGTATTATTGAATTCATTCAATCCATGCCAAAATGTCACTATGAGGTAATGCCATTATTCATTTTGGAAAGGCATGATGACTAATTGTGAGGTTTAGAAGCTTGAGAAAGAATCAGAGTCACTGCTGCACCTGTTTCTCACATTTTGCTAAACTTATCTTAGCTGTGGAGGCTAAAGCTTTATAATTTCTGTATAGACATATATGTGAGTGAGAGTGGTGCTGATAGTCCCACTTAGCTTTTTTCAGAAAACAGGCATATTTTCCCCAAATTCACCCCAAAACATGTGCAGTGAATGATTAAAAGAAAGTCCTAAGAAACTACAAAAGTAATAATACAGAGATTAATGTGATGTCAGTCTAACAATGTAATCGTTCACAGTGTGACTTGTTTTCCCTCTAAGTGCAACGAACCAGCTGTTGAGTGACTCAGGGCTATTGCAGTGAGACCCTCAGCATAAACTAAATCTGTATAATTATACTTTTTGCTCCAAAAAATGTCATCCTGCAAATCACTGACATTTTCCATCAGATGCTTTAGGCTGTAGAGCAAAAATGAACACGAAACCAGAAGAAGCCATGGTATCCCATTTGGTTCATGCCAGAAAAGCAATGAACAGCTGCTAAATCATAACCTGCAATGATCTTAGACTAAGGACAAAATGAAAACGATATTTTTTCTGATTAAAGATAAAATAAATAAATGCATGGTACTCATCCTGGAATATTCTGGGATGAAAATCCTTCTGTCGGTTGTATTTTTTGTGTGGCTAACTGCCTTTTGAGTAAGTAAATTGAGGTGTTTGGCTTAGAGTGCACTCAACCCTTTTTTAAGGTTTATAATGAAAATGGGCAGTAAATTGAAGAGACATCATTGTTAAAGTACAGAGCATGTTTGAATGTGTTGAGTAAGTTAGAATGAAATCTGTGCAGGTGCAGCGTATAGGTGGTTAGCCACTCAAGCACAGCAGTCCAGTCAGCAACCAGGAAATGAATAATGAATCAAGAAACAAGTTTAATAAAACACATTTACATATGCCACAAGGCTTATTGGACTCCAAAGAAGTTTTTTGTTCAGTGCCTTCATGAAGTCTTACAGACACACTCAGAAGTTAAATTCATTTTCCAAATTTACTTTTATACATTGACCAGAAATTGTTTTGACAAGGTGCAGTGCTTTTAAGAGAGCTTGGTTTTTATTTGAAATTGCATTAAGTGTGTCACTTCACAGGTTTTTCTGCTTGTATTTTCTTGACACGTCAGTATTCACATTGGGATTTCTCATGTTTTTTTAAGAATACTGAAAAGGGCATCTCTAACATTTGGCATACCTCTTAGACAACACAGCTGGAATCGTGGCACGCAGGAGTACTTTCACCCGTAAGGATCGAACCCAGTACCTTTTGCCTGTGGTGGTGGCAGACAGTGGCTCTCCAGCCCTCTCCAGTACTAGCACTCTGACCATTAGTGTGTGCAGCTGTCAGCCTGCAGGCCATTGTCCCACAGGAGGAGTGGAAGCCCTTGCTCTCTCCATGGGGGTGAGCCTACAAACCTTGTTAGGGATTCTGTTCTGCCTGGTCACACTTACAGGTAAGCAACCATAATGTTGTCACATTGCATATCCTGTTTAAGTTCTGAATACTGGACGTTTCAAATGATCAAACAAATTTTTAGTACTAGAAAAAGATAACCCGAGCACATACCAAATCCACTTTTAAAATGATAATTTAATTTGTTTAGAAAACCCTATCCAAACCTGTAAAAGTAATTGCCTCCTTGTTAAGTCATGAAGTAACTAGGATTAACCACATTTTTGGAAAGCAGAGCTCAGTGTCACTAGCCACAACCGTGCCTGATTGCTGTCAAAATCAAGAAATCGCTTAAACAGAACCTGTCTGAAAAAGTAAAGTAGCCTAAACATTGCAAAAAAGCAACACATCATGCCATGATCAAATTAAACCATTGAGAAACAAATTCATTGACATCTATCAGTCTGGAAAGGTTTACAAAGATATTTCAAAGACTATGGCACTCCTAACTATAATGAGAGCCATTGTCCAAATAATGGAGAAATCTTAGAACAGTGTTAAACCTTCCCATGAGTGGTTGGCCTACCAAAATTGCTTCAAACAATTCAAACAATCCTACAAAGAAAAGTGGACCAAAATTCCTGCGCAGCAATGTGAAAGACTCATTGCCAGTTATCACAATTTTTTCACACAGGGTCAAGTAGGATTGAATACCTTTTTTCCTTTAATAAAGGAATTAATCACTGTCATTAACAATTTTGTAATTACGTGGGTTATTTTTGTGTAATGTTAAATTTTGTTTAATGAATGGAGACATGTTTTACAAATATGCCCCAAAAAAAGAAGAAAGGGTCAAATACTTTTTTTACAATGCTTTACTGATTTACCAAGGATGACTGAGGAGCTAGCCCTGCGACAGACTGGCGACCTGTCCAGGGTGTACCCTGCCTCTCGCCCTAAGATAGCTGGGATAGGCTCCAGCCCCCCCGCGACCCTGAAAAGGATAAGTGGTAGAGAATGGATGGATGGACTGAGGAGCTTCTTAAAATAGAAAGTTAAATCATATCAAGAAGACTTTGCTTTCAGCAGGTGAAGAATTTTGTTTACATTTTTTGCATAACTGTAGCTCCTTTTGTCTGGGTTTTGGAGAAAATGTAGAAGCATTTTAAAGTATTTACAATTATAGTTTCCACTTTAAAGTAAGACTTCAGATTTGATACAATGTTACTACAAAGTCTGACTGGAATAAAAGATGTCTAACCAAACAAGAATATTCAATTTAAAAGAACCGCTTTAATTAAAAAATACACTGGAAGAGTGAATTAGTAAAGTTTATTTTGTACAGTCCATTCAGAGTAGATTTCACAGGTAATTTAGGGTCTTTCATTCAATGTTACTTACGGAAAAGGAAACCAGTAACTCAAACTCCCAAGATGTTGGAGTTTTATAACGTCAAATGGTACCTTCACTGAAACTTTGTTTTTAAAATAAGTCACTGTTTTCCAGCAGGTCTGTTGAGCTAAAGCAGTTCCAGCTCACATCACTTTGGCAAGTATATGAATGTGTGTTAAATTGCAGGATTTTTCATTAACAAATTTGCACTTTCATTTGAATCTGCCTTTTAAGACTCACCAGCGTGCCTTTAACACACACTTTTAAAATGCTGAAAGCTTGCAGAGCAATGATGTCAGGTAATGTGCGTATTGGTTGCAATACATCAGTTGCAATGCCATCCTGGGACACTGATGGGTTTGCATAGTGAAGAGCTTTATTATGACCTCGGCTGCTTTGTGTCCTCCCTGTGCCCATCACATGAAAGATTAATGACAAAACCTGCCATGCTAACATTCTGTCGGATGAGAACAATAGCTGATGAAAACCCGGCAGAAAAAAAATAACAACAGTTTTAGTATTCTATGCCACATGGAGCAAATAAAGGAATGCTTCCTTTGTATGTGAGCTGAAGTAAAAAAGACAAGCAACAAAAAAATAAATAAATAAAATGAATGCATTGCCTAATTTGCCATCATTTAGATTTTTTGCATCCACAAAAACAAATCTGGCAGCTACTGTCTTTTGGCGTGCTTGTACGCAGCATGCATGCTCCATCGGGCACTGTAGATTTTTTTTTCTTAACAAAGCTCATGCCCCGGTGTTTAACTGTAATGATCTCCTACTGTGTTGTGTCTGCAGTGCTGTCAGTCGTAATGCTGATGGTGAGGAGACACAGGAGAAAACAGCAGGTGGGACGTGAGGTGGAGGTGAAGGAGCTGGAGCTGCCTGAGACTGTGTCGCAGAAGGTGTTTTATTATGGAGAATCAGGAGTTGGAGGAGTGAAACTGGACTTCTGCCAACCTATTGTCCCAATGCGCCCCCACCCCAGGAGAAAGGAGAGGAGGCTGCGAAGGGAAGATGTCAGGGCCAGCATACGAATGTCCCTCCGAGAGTCACACCTCATTGGCCCGGAGGACGAGGTCTTTAGGCAGTTTATTCTGGACAGGCTGGCAGAAGCTGATCAAGATCCTTATGCTCCTCCTTTTGACTGCCTTCAAACTTATGCATATGAAGGGTCGGGGTCTCCCACAGGGTCTCTGAGCTCACTAGACTCTTCTGCTTTGGAGCCTGACGAGTCTGTTTGTAACCCCAGACCCTCTTTAGCAAGACTCACACCATGGTATGGTGCAAGAGAGGAAGACACAATCTTTTAATCTATTCTATTAAACAGGTGTTCCTCTGATTTTTTTCCATGATAGACCAGGGGAGTGCATGTCCAAGAAGCACTTCATGAAGAACATGCAGTCCAAATGCATGTTAGATTACTGGTCTAAATTGGCCTTATGTGTGAATGTGAGTGTGAATGCGGTCTGTCTCTCTTCAGCAATAGAATGGCGACCTGTCCAGGGAGTACCCCGCCTCCTGCTCTATGATGGATGTGTTAAGAGTTGACTTGAACAAAAAGTTTGACATTTTGTGAAGTAAATTTTCCGACTGAGAAACTGTATTTATCAAAATGTCAGTCTCCAGCGTTCCTTTATTGATAAGATCAAGCCTTATATAAAAACAGATACTGGCGGCATGATACTTTTTGTTTATTCTGTATATCACTGCTCAATAACATAAATAACTTAAACTTGATGTTATGATATTGCTTATATTATAATGGAGCTTGAGAGCATAATTAATCACTAGATGTTGGCTATGTTAAATGTGTCAGTGATTTAAATGACCAGGGTATGAAAGACTGACCTACCATTTTGCACAATATCATTAATCTTGTTGTCTCATTCAGATGATCAGCGGTCAGGATGCAGTGTTGTATGCAGTGACCAAGACTGCAGTTTGCATCTTCTTTCTCCTCAAAGCCAGTGATGCTTGTGTTCAACCTCAGAACACTAAATCATGAACTATTTCTTCTTAAAGCTTACATTTTTATTTTTATAGGCGATGTGGGAGAAACAGAGCAGGTTGATATCACGTCGTCATATTTTTGTTTATCCTATGAAGCTGTTATAGTATATATTTTGGAAGCAGCCGCCTTCTGATCAGGCAGTATCAGGGCATCCAAATTGTACTCAGTCAATATTTGCTTATAGGCATGTTTTGTCCTCCACCAAGAACTGACAAAAATATTATAGCATCGCTCCTTGGCTTCTTAACTTGGTGACTGTGTTCAGCTGTGGGCTGTCTATCTGTTGTTGCATTAAGTGGGGAGTGCTCAGTGGGTTTATTAGTTTTTTTGCTGGAAACTGCTCCCTGTTGCAGCAGGAAAATAGGCTGTTGATAACAGTGTTCTTACGCTTGGAAACCAAAATAATGAGTTTAAATAGGCTAAAGTGCTCTTTAAGCTGAAGAAAATGCTATGTAACTTACATGGCATTGGTTCATTCCTATAAGCAGTCCCATGACATGTGCACACTTATTACTCATTAAACAAACAAGCAAAAAAGGTAACTAAGACAGTTTTTGACAAGTTTCATTTCCTAAAGAAGGCTACAATTTAATCATAAAGGTGGTAGAGCTGAATGTTAGAAAATCATCTTATTTGTGAAAAAAATTATATGCTTGTCACCTGGGTGATGTTACCTGAAGTATTTTTAATATTGAATGTTATTTATTTTATTCTGCTGTTATCAAGTTTTTCTTTTATGCTTTATTTCTATTCAGAATTTAATTCAACAAGGTACACCTTCATATATTCTATATTCATTACATATGAAGTGAAATATTAAAAATTTTTGCTTGTTTGAACTTTGATGATTATGGCTCATAGCTCATGAGAAATTCAATATCACAAATTACTAGAAATTCCATTTCAGTTTGAGTAAATTACTGTTCAAACATGGACGAGACTCCTGATTTGACAGCTGTCCAGATGACGATCATGGACACCTTCATTGAGGAAGGTAGTTCGCAGAACGTCTCTGCTGAAAAAGCTGTCTGCTTTCATGGTCCTGTGTCAAAAAGAAATATGATGGAAAGTTGACTGGAAGGAAAAAGTGTGGTAGGAAATGGTGCACAAGCAAAAGAGAATGACCACAGCCTTAAGAGAATTGTCAAGAATCCTCTGTTGTTTCAAGAGCTTGCGAAGGTTTCACAAGGGGTGGACTGGAGCTGATGTCGATGTATCGAGAGCCGCCAGATGTCTTCAGGAACGGAGTGTTGCATTAATAGCTGTAATAGGTGTTGCATTCCTAATATGAAGCCACTCGTGACCAAAGATAATGTCAGAACCATCTTATCTGGGCTAAGGAGAAAAACAACTGGACCTTGGTCAGTTGTAGATTCAATTCAATTTTATTTATACAGCACCAAATCACAACAACAGTCGTCTCAAGGTGTTTTATATTGTAAGGTAGACCCTACAATAATACATACAGAGAAAAACCCAACAATCTTATGACCCCTTATGAGCAAGCACTTTGGCGATGGTGAGAAAGAAAAACTCCCTTTTAACAGGAAGAAACCTCGGGCAGAACCAGGCTCGGGGAGGGGCGGCCATCTGCCGCGACCGGTTGGGGTGAGAGAAAGAAGACAGGATGGGTAGAAAGTGCTGTTTTCAAATTATTAAAAAAACATTTCATTTGGAAATCAAGGTCCTAGAGTCTGTTGACAAGTTTTATGCCAATTTCCTTTTCCCACAGGTTCTACCAGCAGTGCCAAAATATACAAATATTTTATAATTGTTATAAACTGAGATAGTGGATTTCTGATTTTCATGAACTTGCCATGTAATCAATTACTGTCGGGGAACGGACTCACACGCAGACTCGGAAATCAGGTGAAACAGTCTGTAACGAACCCATGGCAGACCCCACGACACCTTCATGTTCATCCACATGATCTTTATTGACAGAGAATAAACACGGTTGCTGCTACACACTCCACGGCTGCAGCTCTCAGCGCTGCCAGCCGCACACATCACCAACAACAACACAACACACTCGGTCAGGACCCTTTTTAAGGCTGGCGAGGCGTGATTGCAGATGCCGTGCAGGTGAAGCCATCTCCACCGCACGGCACCGCAGACCACGCCCCGCCACACACCCCCATCGCCCGATTGAGGCCGGGGCCCCATCCGGCCGAACCTACTCCCCCCCCGCGAGCGGGAGAGGGAATCAGCTCTGGCCGGCGGTACTTCCGGCCACAGGTCCTGCGACGGGGCGACGACGGTTCCGCCGGCCGGCCGCTTGCCCAGCGGCAACGGCAAAGCTGGTCCGGAGGTCGGCCGCATGATCCCCAGTAGCGGTCCGGCAGGCGTGGTCGTGAGCCGGGGCTCACGGGCAGCTGGGCGGGCCTCTGGTGCGCCGGATCAG
>VVHJ01036961.1:0-18664 GCA_015107715.1 Tylochromis polylepis | reverse complement strand
TACCCCCCCCCCCCCATCCCACATGCATACGACCCTTTAGGGCTAAGCCCTGGGTGTATAAAATGTCTGGCTCCGCCTCTGGAGAACATACAAACTCCCCACAGAAAGACCCCGACCAGACGGTGGATTCACACTCAGGATGTTCCTGCTGTGAGGCAACAGTGCGAACCACTGAACAACACGACCTATTCTAAATTTTGTTTTTACAATTTAAAACAAAAATACTGAATAGAACAGAGCAAACTAAATGAAGTCATTTAATTTCTGAATCAGCAGAGCAGATCCATGTGCCACGTAATTATCCTCACTGACTTAAGCTCTGTCGTTTTTTTTTCTTGGAAACACTGAATCAGCTGTCATAAGAGCCACACATACAAACACAAACAAACTCAGTATCAAGAGCTGTTTTCTGTTCTTAAATCAGTTATACATACAGTTATACAGTTACGTTTATCCCTTCTGTTTTCAGTTCTTTTGATCAGAGCTGAGTCGTTCTGACTGAATCATTATGACTCAATGAAATGGGGTGGAGAGCTTAAAGGACTTCATAATGTGTATTATGAAAATCATTCTACAGTGCCTGCCCTGTGATGCAGACCTTGTGTTAAAAAAATACAAAAAGCCAGGTGATGTGTTGCTTACAAACATTTTCTGGGTTTCAGTATGATTATGATTAAGTAGACACATGATTTGTAGTTACATTACATTAGTCTCTTTTATATTTCAATAACATCCCTTCCTAGAATGTTTTCTTGCTGCCGCTTTTTTAAGCTGAAATACAGAGCTGAATAATAGATCATACTGTATGCTGCTTTCCCCTAAAAGAAGTTAATTCCCCTTATGCTGCCATTGTTTGATCATTTATCTGGCACAGGCTCTGCCACTTATCACAGAAAATACCAAGTGCTATGTATTTCCCCTTACTGTACCACGCATTAGCACTTCCATTGTACTGAATACTGCTCTCGGGTGCCGTGCTGTAGGACTGCATTGTTTTAAGTTGACAGAAATTTTTATATATTCATTTACAGAACACACAGTTTCATCCCTTGTGTCAAATTCCTATTTTATATAAAGTATTGGTGTGGATTCATTTGAGCAATCTGGTCAATTTTGATGCAAATTTTAGTACCTTTGTGCATACATTTATGATGGAAGTACATTTAACTAAAAAAAAGAACAAAAAAAGAAAATCAAATAAAGCATAGATAATTCAAACTCTACAAGAATATAACAAAGCCAGGTTCTTGGGTATATGATGCTTTTATGTTCCAGATTCGAGAGTCAGTGTGTGACAAGTTGACCATTTTGCCCGATATCAGGCTACTTTTTTGTTTCTTACCTGTTCGCTTTCAAAGATAAATTTGTCAACTTTAAGACACAGATTTCTGCTCATGTCCAAAGCTTTCTGCACATTCATACACGCCTCAACTATGTTATCGAGACTGACTGAAAACAAACTCAGGCAACAGCACTTCTAAAGTTTAAAAAAAAAAAAAACTAAAAAAATCCAAAACTGGCTTCCAGCTATATTGTGTTTCAGACATTTTGGGGGAAAATTTCTTCCTTTCTCTTACTCTCTCCTCCATTCCTATCAGGCTGCTTGCATGCACACACAGCCGGAGGAAAACACGAGAGGATGTGCAGCTTTTTTGCTGATATCAAAACACCGTATGTGTGTGTTTGTGTGTTGCAAGCTTAATTAAGTTTACCACAAAACATTCTGTGGTTGTATGAACTCATAATTCATATTCATATTTTTGGGAGGAAAAAAAGACCTATTGTTGAAGAAAAAGACTCATCTGTGTGCGAGGCATTGTTGCTGTGCATAGTGTTTGTTTTTTCCTTAGTAAATCCCCTGCTTCTTTCATGCTTTTATTGGAGGGGGACAATGTGTTCTAAATATTAAGACATCTCTCCTATAGCGATATAGAATAGATATGGACAGATACAGAATTTATAGAGAGATACACAGAAATAGAATCTATGATGTAAACAAATAAGGAAAAGGCAAAGGTCATGAATGTCTTGGTAGTTTTTGGCTTTTGAAGTTTTCTTTTTCCAGGGTGACTTTAAAAAACAAGAACTGGGTGAACAAGTGTAAATATATTTTGGATTTTGATTGATCCACATAGGGTCAAAAGTATACATGCAGACTCAAATATATACATACTCTCTCACTAATATTTGATTAAATGTCTCTGTTCCATTCCCCTAAAAGGTATGGGGAATGGGGGAAAGTAACAAAACAAATGTCCAGGTGGAATCACTAGACCTCTCTGTTCTCTGGCCCTAAGTACTCTGGTTAATTGCTGAGTAGGGTCAGCTGTATAAAAAGGGTGGCAACTAAGGCAGGAGAGCTGGCAGGACTACGGGTTACAGTCACAGGAGGCCCCGCTAAGGGCCATAACAGTCCCTTAGCAGTGTTGGACCTCGACCAGATGTTTTTGGTAGCCACTAACAAGCTTCTGGAATAGTTCTGGCTGGATATTTGAGCACTTTCCTTGGCAGAATTGGTAGAGTTCACAAATCTTCAGTAAGGTTGTAGTTGGGACTTTGAGAAATTTATTCCAGAAGCTTAATGTTAGCCTGCTTTATCCATTCCAAAACCAGTTTAGATTTGTGTTTGTGATTTTGGAGCAGGGGCTTTTTTCTTGGTTGGTACCCTCACGACCCATGGTGATGTAAACCTCACTTCACTGTGGACAATGATGCTGGTATTCAAGCAGCTCCCAGTTCATGGCAGGCTTGAACGCTGGAGGATCCTGGGTCGTTCTTAAACATCCTAACCTATTTCCTGTCATCTGAAGGTGACAGTTTGGGTTTTCTTCCAGACTTTGGTAAAGTGGTGACAGATCTGAATAACTTGTACTTACATTCAACTTTTTCTCCAGTTCTTTAGAAATGGCCCATTAAGCTTCTGGATTGAACCTCCCAAAGCCCTGACTTTAACCTTATTGAAAATTTGTGGGCTATGTATAAAAGCCATCTTTGTGCCAAAAAACAACTAATCTGAATTAACTTTACCAATTCTGCCAAGAAGAGTCAAATATCCAGCCAGGATTATGCTAGAAGCTTGGCTACCAAAAGTGCATGGTCGAGGTCCAATTTTCTAAGGCGCATTTAAATATAGTGCCAAATATTAGTGGAGGTATATGTAAATATTTGAGCCTGTATGTATACTTTTGAACTTGTGTGGATTAGAGAAAACTCTATGCTGTGTGTATACTGTACAGTAATTCCACTCTGGAAAAAGAATAGTTGAGAGAAATCACGAAAAGCCCAAAATTATAATGGCATTCATCCATGAATGGTTTATGTAAGCTTCTGACCACAACTGTATATAATGTATGCCAGCATGAACTAGCAAAGAAAAAGGACTTTTGCCCCTTCTGCCTTCTTCTGTTGGCTGTCAGCAGTCTGCAAACTGAGGGGATCTTATTTCCTTTTGTAATGTAAACAGCAAACAACGGTTCCACATGTCATATTCTGGATCAATGTACAGTATGTTATGTACAGTTTATTTTGCGTGCGCAAAAGCAGAATGCATGACCATGTCTGCTGTTCAAACCACAACACCAGCACAATAATAACTGCTCTGTTTCCCTGCATTCAGTTTGTCTCTGTGTGAGTGTTTGTGAGCCCTTTATTATGGGGTAGGCCTCCAGGCATCAGTGGCCTTCTGATAAGATCCGGTTAAAGCAGCTGTTTTGTTGGCCTCCACTCTGCCATCTCTCTGCCATACAAGCAAGATTTCAACTTATTACATATATAAAGACTCTTGGGTCACTGGCATACTTTTGAGAATTTATAACTATAAATAAAGCAAAAAGGCATGTGGGAGTCATCCTTACATAAATCTGCATTTTTACAGAGACCCTCTTCTCTCCTCTTGCGAACCCAGTAAACCTTTTAAAGTGGTCTTAATGCATATGCTCTTTCATAAACTGTGAAATCACCAAGATAGCTTAAACCTCTAGAAGATGAGGAAAATTGTAACAAGCACTGTTTATTAAGCACCGAGCAGGGGGCAGCTTTTCATGCGTCCCTCGTTGTAAACCGTTTAACACTTCTCAGCTAATGCACTAACATAAGCACCTCCATACATTTACTGACATAAATTACCCCAATGGTCCTTATCAGATGTACTCTCACATGCTCTTCAGTTTTGCTAATGCATCCATAAAGCCTGCATAAAAAAAGTAGGCTAAAGATGCTTCGAAAGGCTGCCGTAAAACAGGCGACTGATTGTGTCTAATTGTGTTTTTAAACTGGCCAGAGTAATTGCAATGTTACGAACATATGTGATTATTCTACATTCAGGTCATGACCTCAGCAAGTGCTGTACTTGTATCGGTGTGAATAGTTTAGAGTACTACAATTAAAGAATTAAAGACTGATTCTGAATTATTAACCGCATACCCCCAGAGACAAAAAAAAATAAATAAAAAATGGGAGTGCACTGTGCAGCGAATGACAATGATTCACATTAGTATTAATGTATTTGCCGAATCAAATAAAATGCTAAATGCACTGCCTAAATTGTTACACTGCACTTCATTAAGCACGTCGTCAAGTTAGCATTAGATCAGGGCCTATTAAGCCGGCGCTTGATTGGCAAGCGGTGAAATTAGAAGCTCGTGCTGCATTCACATGTCTGCATAATTGCGAGGTGCACACCTCAAAAGCTTGTGTCCTTGCTTATGCTGAAAGTGGATATAATTACTTATCAAGCTACCATCATAACAGTCAATGCTAGTCTCAACAAGAGGTGATTATGTCTGGTTAAGCTAGTCACGGCTCAGTGTCATCTGCAAAATGGTAAAAAAAATAAGCATAAAAATGTTTATTTTATTTATTTTTTTTAATATTATATATACAGAGAATGCTTCCAAAAATGTCCTTTGGTTTAATTTCATGTCTAACATTTAATGGAACATGTTAAATGGAAGTATATAATGCAAGGTGGCTCCCCACCTAAATTATAATTAGGCACAAAAAGTATCCACTCGAGAACTCATGGTCCAGTGCAGATCTGCTCGGCATGGAAATGCTATGGGAGCTAATGGTGTAAATGAGTGGATACCTGCTGTAGATAAATGAGCTCGTTTGAAGAGTAATGGTACTGAAGTGATCCTCAGAGGGAGCGTGTCTTTCTGCATGGTTTCACCTCGAGGAAGGAAAGTTTTGTAGACCTATTTAAAATTGGAAGTTTGGGTTGTTTTTATTTTTTTTTCTCTTCTTGTGTCCAAAACCTGTTCAGATATTCAAGACGCATAATAGCTTCCACCCTAGATATTCAGATACACAACCCGATTCTTTTCTTCCGCTGAATATTTTTGTTTTGCTTATTCTTTTTTTGAAATAAAAACAAAAATAAACTTATTCCACCGTGTTTCTCGGTCCTCGTTCGGTTGTGTCTCACTGAAAGGGACCTCAGGTGGTGCTGTTGTCCTGACAACCAATAAGGGGAGCATCAGAGTCAGACGGCTGGATAATCTGAGAGAGAGAGAGAGAAAGAGAGGTAGGGGGTGATGGTGGGGGGTGATTTTCCCAGACTCTAAACAGAAGCTTGCCTCTCTCCATCGCCGCTGTGCTGTCTCTTTACGCGGAGAGCTTTGTGCGTCACTGGAGTACAGAAGGAGGATTTTCGTCCCCCCCTCCCCCCACCAAAAAAAGTATTTTCTCAACCTCGTGTCACCCATCCATTTCGAACTGCTTTGGACCTAAACACATCCCCGCTTGTGCCAGAAGTGTGGACAACTACGACTGTTTCCCCCTGCCCCCCTTTTCACCCTTGGATTTATAACTGCAGAAACGCGCGCGCGCTCCTGTGCTTTCAAAAATGCAAGTCGGACGCAAGTCGTGCTGGAGGCAGTTACAGGCTTCATTTTTCAGACTGCTTTGTCTTATCCCCACAGGATTCCCCGTCCGGAGTGTGGATATGCAGAGGGCCACCGACAACATCACCATCCGACAGGGCGACACGGCGATTATAAGGTAAGACTCCGCTTCCAACTTTCCTCTCTTCCTTCCCCACATCCCCGCCTCTCTCTGGATGCTGAGCAGCAGCAGCATCCCCCGAGCGAAAGATTGCAGCTTGTTTTATGTATTAATTAATTTTGTTGTTGTCGTTTCTTTACGAACTTTTTTTCTCGTATGTTCAGTACAGAGAAGTGGCGGAAGTGTTGAGTGATTGCATGTTCTCCGCCTGCGTTTCTAACTTTTGTGTCACAATCTTTGTGACAATCGTTGTGATACAGGATGCGGTGGTCGCCTTTATAGAACTTAAGATCAAGATGCTCTTGATAAAAGGCGAAGTGCGTCACCGTGACCGTGACAGTTATAACGGCGTTGGGGGGGTTAACGACAAAGACTGATTCCTGATTGCAGACAGGAATAACATGTTGCAAAGGACGACGTCTAACGAATCCTCTGTGAGATGTGATGAAAAGATTAACTGCTAGCAGTCTGCAGGGGGGCAAGAAGGTGAAGTAGCAGCAGTGGCGCTGAGAGCTCGTTTTACGGTTTCTTGCTTTTGCGTATTTGTTTGTGGCCCCACGAATTTAAAGATTCTCTCTGGATCTTTACGCTGATTTTAGCTTTTTTATTTATTTATTCATTCACCGCATAGGTTAAGACATCCCATGCAATTACTTAGTAAACAATGTAAGCTGACAACGCTGTCTTATTGTGATACTACTCGGCAGAGCTGGGTGAACACGTGATGACAGCCATGTGTTTGTGACAGGCTACAAATGCAGAAAGAGGATTTTGATTGGTTTTTTTAATGTGTTTGTTTATTTATATGTTTTGTAAACAGGGCTTTTCCTCAGCAGCCCCTCTCACCCACCCACCCCCAAGCCCTTAAATGTACTCCAATTAGTTTACCGCTCTCTTCAGCCAGTGCTGTATTTACCGAACACCACATAGTGACTCTGGCAATGGCAATTTCCTTTATATTTCATGTGTTCATTATATGCAAATTCAATGTGCTTAACACATATGACAAAAACCACGACAACCTGTGTAGGTTTACAGTGCTTCTAGGCTGTGAGAGAATAAAATGCATGTCTAAGCTGGACTTTTAGCACAGTTGGTCAACAAAGCCTGCAGGCATGCACCCTGCTCCCCCAGCGCCATATAAGAGAAAGAAAATGCAGGCACACACATTTCCACGTTTTGTAACATGTGCCCTGAGCTTGCATACACACAAAAGCAGTGTGCCCAAACACACAGACAACAACAAGAATAAATCCCCTTAATGAATTCCTTCTGGTGCACAGGTGCCATCCATTCAGGTATCTGCTCATCAAATTAGTCATCTGACTCAGTTACTGTTGAACTCACAGCTATTTGTTTCACTTTCCGCATCCAGTTGACTGCCTTGTTGCTGTGTTCAGCCATTTGCCCCCAACCCCAGTCAGTTTCTATTCTTTAAAGGTGAGGTAACATGGCAGGCTCTGCACTCACCTGCCAAATTAGATTCCACTTTCCAGGAAAACTGCATCCCTAGTCCACTATTTCACCTTTATATCTGCCAAACGATGTTTGAATAACTATCTGTGGTAATCTCTCAGTGAGTGTCATAATTAATTTGATGTTTGCGATGCATCTTGTTGGGACTGATGATCAGTCTTATTTATCATAAGGTAGGCAGCGATAAGCTCCGGCTCAGAGCCCCGTGGCTCTGCTGAAAAACAACCATTTTTCACACCCAGTTTCCACCTGACAAATTGGATGGAGAGGGGGTTTGGTGGGAGGTAGTTGCAGGACCACTAAGGCTAAAATGCACAAAGTTTGAGCAGCCGTGTTAGGCCGTCGGCTACTAATTTGTCGTGCTAGTGTCACTGATTCCCTAAGGGGGGTTTTTGTGATGGCTGAGGGGTTATTGTTGACCCGGGGGCGTAATAAGGCCTGCACTCTGTTAGCTGAGCCCATGGCTGCAGTCGTGACACTCATAGCACAAGAGGAGTGATGCGGGAGTAGAGAAACTGTATGTGGCCAAACAGCCGCTGTGACAGAGCACACAGCAGCAGGGCCTCGCTACTGAAATGAGAAAGGAAATTTATTTTTACCAGGGGCGTCATGCTGAATAAATAAGGAAACTAAACTCTTTCTCCTCATGTGCAAAACTTTCAGATTTGTAGCACCATTGTGAGTCACAGTGAAATACTGCATCATGAGTGTTTATTTAAGCTCTACGAGACTGCAGATTCATCGATGTCTTGAGAATAATATAAAGGATTGCATCAGCTCTCTGCTGTATATTTTTATCAATACTACAGTTATAAAGTAACAATCAGCAGTGGAAACCACAATGGACACACAGTGGAATTATAGCTGACTGATTTATTAATACAAGATTTGAGTAGTAAGTTATATGTAAGCTAGGCTTATAATTAGATAACCCTAACCCTGCCTACCAACAAATACTTGTTGTGACAAGCGCATATACTCTAGCCTGAACACGGTGTGACACAATGCTTTGCTCACTGAATCTCATTCTTCCTGCATCAAAAGTGAACGTAGGATAGATATCGACACGTATCTCTAACAACTTGTGTTGCCTGTACAGAACAGCAGAGACTCTACATTGATTTTTACTTGCATGGCTTCTATATCACAAGGCAGAAATTTCAGCAGTCTGTTCTCCAGCACCATATAAAAGGAATAATCTATAATCTTAACCACATTTAGGTGTTTATCCAAAGGATATCATTGGCTCAGATGAATATATTTACACCATCAGTTGTAGTGTGAAGTAAATCAGAGATCGACTGATGTTCAGTAGACTTAAAATCTGTTAATTCAAACTATGTGAATACTGAGGGTTTGTAATATAGTTTCTTTGGTTATCTCGGAAGCAAGAAAACTGCATCCTAAGTTTGCTGCTATCGTAATGATCGTGTGCCGCTGTGTGCAGTTCAAAGACTACAAACTCTCTGGGTCTTATATTTGTCCCTAAGCTGTCTTCTTGCTCTAAAGGGGGTCTTTTTATTTAAATTTGTAACTGCTTGAAGTGACATTTATGTCTGGAAAACATGAACACAAGTCCTAGCATATTAAATCTAGGCCTGTATCCCAGCAGTGATGTTGCAAACCTATAAGATTTAGGTCGCTGAAAAGCACCCCATATTTCAGAGCCTGCTTCCATGGTGACTTAGCCTTAGCCTGTTTTTTACAAGGATGATGCCAACAAGTGAAATCAAACTGTTCTCATCCTCAGCAAGGCACAATAAATAAATCTGAGGAGAGGAAAAAGACAAGTTTCTGTGTCACAATAGTTTACTTTTTAATTTATTTTTTTGTCCTTCTTTATGCAGCGGCCTTAAGGAAGAGGTTTCAGTCTCAGGCAAAGCCCTTATAATTGACAACTGCTTATTAAACCACTGATAGCACAGTGTCTGTGATTGCGCTCCTCTGGGTCAGTTATCTGCACGTTGACAATACATTGTGCTTGCTTGTTACTTCCAGGGATGATGGTTCTGTATTTGTGCTTTTGCCTCAAAGGATGTTTTTTTGTTTTGTTTTTCCCCAGAAATTTGCCTTTAATTCTAGTCAGAGTTGATCCGATCAGGCTCTGACACAAGTACAACATGATGTTAGTCTAATACAATTCACAGTTCTGGAGAATAGCAAATGCAGTTTGGTTTTTGTTGTTGTTGTTTTTTAATTTACATTTCTTTTTAATATTATTATGATTTTTTCACATTTGCATGATTAAAACTTCCACTATTAGCCACCTTGACTGCACATTGTTTATTCCATTTTTAGTGCCAGATTTCACAGTATTTATATGAAAAATTAGCAGAGCAACTCAATCATGCGTCTTTACATGACACTGCTCCTACGTCACCCCATTTGTTCCATTTTTATATATATATATATAAATATGCAGCTCTCCTCTGTGTATACAGTGGTGTGAAAAAGTGTTTCCCCCCTTCCTGATTTCCTATTTTTGTAATGTATGTAATGTAGGTTTGGATTTTTTTTTCCTTTTAATATTAAACGCCTTCATTTAGAAAATGCATTTTGTGTTTCCCTGTGTTATCTTTGTCTAATATTTAAATTCCTTTGATGATCTGAAACATGTAAGTGTGAAAAACATACAAAAACATCACTGTATGTATGTGTGTGTGTGTGTTTTCGTCACACTTGGTTCCTGGACAGTTCTGTGCAGTATCTTAACTGTTCCTATGACTACACTTCTTCTCGTCAGAGACCTCTGATGTTGCGACACTTCCAGTTTTGGGGTTCCAGCTCCTCATGCTCCTATTACCACTGGGAGCACTTTGGACTTTACCTTCCATGTCTGCTCCAGTTGCTCCTTCAGCCCCTGATATAGCTCTGGTTTTCCTTCCTGATGTTGCTGTCTGCTGGGATTGCCACATCTATCACAACTGCAGTCTTCTGTTTCTTTTCAACCACCTCTATGTCTTGCGTGTTGGTTCCCATGGGACCTTAGCCCTGTTGTTCTCAACCACCTATCGGGACTTGGGGACTTACAGTCAGTATTCAATATAGATGTTCCTGTACACTTTTCCATACACTTGGTTGTGCCACTGTATGTAAGATGCAGCTTGCATCTTACATCCTAGACTGTTTCCGGGGCACCTTTGTACAGTCTGTATACTGCATCTTCTTGGCTGTGGTAGACTCCTGCCTCTATGGATCTGGTGCTTAGGGCCTGGTCTTGTCTCCTTCCTGATCAACAGAGTCTGTGTGCTATCCTTTAGGCTGGCCTTTTCTGGCTGCTGATAGTATTTCTTGATGGGTTCCACTTCCTCTGTCTATTGATAGGAGGGATTTGGTTGTCCACGATAGTTCCTCCTCCTGTTCCTCATCACTCTCTGTCTTCAGCTGCCTGAAGCATTCATGGAGCAGCTTATCTTGGGTGCAGTCTCCCTGATGTATTCGTGAATGCTCTGTTATATCTTGGGCTGTGGCTCTGAGAGTCTAGTTCTTGCCCTTGCCCTTTCTCTTTCTCATGCTCATAGAGCCTCAAGAGTTTTCAGGAGTTGTGAGGCGTTTTTATGTCATTACATTAGTGGCATCTATCTCCTCCTGTAGCCAGCTTATTATTCCAGTTGGGTATCTGTAGGGAGTATGTATTGATGGCTTTGATTTTATTCCTAGCATTCAGCTGGTTTCTCAGCACCTGACAAACCTTGTTGAGATATTTGACTGTGTCTGACCTTTGTGTTTGTGCATCTTTATCATGGTTCCTATTGGCTTCTGGGACACCAAGGTACTTGTGGCTGTCCTATATATCTGCTCATCAGCTTTTCTGGCAACTTCACACCTTCAGTTTGGATAACCTTCCAGCTCTTTGCAACCACTAGGCCACACTTATTCCGTCTGAATGACATCCCGATATCCTCACCCTAGAGCGGAATAACAGCAATGACAGTGTATCACCTTGAGAAATTCAACACTTGATAGTAACTTGTGCAATTGCCTTGGACTTGGCCCTTCAGTGTTGTCTTCTATAGTTCTATTGAGTTCCTGATGAACGCTATTAATGCTCTATTAGCTTGTACAAAGCCACGCACTCCAGTAACCATGTATGGGGCATTGCGTTGCAGGCTTTCTTGTAGTCGATCCAGGAGTTGCTGAGATTGGTCTGCCTGGCCTTAGAGTCCTGGTGTACAGTGTACCGCTCTAATAACCAGGAGCGGGTGCTTTGTCCCTCTGGTGTTATTTGTTATTTCCAGTTCCTTTCTGATCTGTGCTTGTCATGTGCCTACTTCCATGTCATGGAGAGACAGGTAATTGGCCGGGAGAGAGAGAGAGAGACGGGTACATCAGAGCTACATTAAATTAATTTTCAAACATGGACTGGTGATGAAAGCTGATGCTACAGTGATGACTATTAAATGGTCCCATGTATAGCATCAAAGATGCAATGTCAAAACTTTGACAAATGCTTTCGTAAGCTGAAACTTATATAGCGCAGTATGTAGTCTAGCCAGTATTTCAAGTGGTGGGAGGAAAACTGAGCTAAAATAGATCAATTTCTGGATTTCCTGTCAGAGGGGCAGCAATGGAACATCATTTGGGATATCCAGTCCCCAGGGGGCTTTACTTTTCTCTCTGCAGCTCATCACATTGGTGAACTGCTTTCTTTCTCTCTCTCTCTCATTCTCACTCTCTCTTACGCTCTCTCACTCTTTACAGTTTAGAACCTCCCTTGGCGTCTCTCTCAGTCCCTCTTTGCTCTTCACCACCCTCCCCCCGTCCTTTTCTCCTCTCCCTGCCAACATTAAATTGTCCAGCTGTGTAGTCTTAACCTGATTCACAGAGGGAACATGAAGTCAGATGAGAGAAAGAGGAAGATGGAGTTTCTTCACAAGGATCTTAAAGGAAAGCACTGAAAAGTGTAAGATTGATGACTAAAGAACACTGACCAAGAAAGAGTCATAAACAGAGAGATGAAAAAGGAGTATTATGGGTAGAATTAGTATAGGAAGGAGGGGGAGGGGAGGGATGCAGTATTAGTACAATCAGCACAATAATCCCTTCTGTTCCAGCCTGGGCTCGGGTAGGATTTTCAAATCAATTTTATTTTCACTCATCACGCTACAGTGGGAGAGCTGACTGGCTGCCAGTTGGGTCATTATCGTCTTGTCCCCATTTTGGCCTGGGACTGTGCAGAGGTGAGAGAAAAAGAGATGGGGTTTCGATTGATGTTTTGCCAATTGTGTAAAGTTTCATGAAGTCTTTTGGAACAGCTCCGAAGCGTCACAAGTTCCAGATGCTTTCATCTTGGTCAGAAGGATCTGAACGATGGCCTGCAGAGACGGTATGAAGTCTTTTGGCATGGCAGATGAACAGAGCGTAAGGTTGGGCAATTGGCTGACTATATCGACCATCGACGATAGGCTGAGCCTTTCACCGATCGTTTTTACAAGAGCGAGTTATTTATCTGCCCATGAGTAAGTTTGCTAATAATGTTGGTTGAAGCTAAGAGAAGCAGTCAACGTTTTAACGGCACCCTCTTCCAGCTGCGAGCAAATGCACCCTCCTCAGAGTGCACCCAAATGCAGCGATTCATTTACTCAAACTCATAACAGAAAGAAAGAAAGGCAGTAGCCAATGTTCAGAAAAAAACAAAAACATTTTACGTAAATAAAAAAAGAAAACACACAAACCCGTAATCAGTCCATGCATGATTACATTGGTCCGCCCATCAAAAAGTCACCTGCACGAATATATCGTCTGTCGTCATTTACTGGACTGACGAATGTCGGTTGGAAAAATTTTACATATCGCCCAACCTTAACAGAGTGTCTACGCTGTCATCTCAACCTCACAGTCCAGTCCAGTTCAGTGGACTGTCTGAGCCACTGTCAGAAATCCCCAACCAGATGTTTGCTGCTTCACCCTCAGAAAACATACCAGGACATGCTGAGCTCTTTATTATGTGGTTGCAACATGTTTTGTGAATATCTCAACTACGAAATTCAGAATCTTTTTTTTTTTCCCTGGGGGGGCGGGGGGGCACAGCTGAATATTAAAGGAGTGCTTCTCTCTAAAAGCAATTCCCCTCCATTTCTATCTTTACATAGACTTTTGTTGGACGGGCCAGATTGTCTCTAAGTGCATATTTAAACTACTCAGCAATTTCTCACTGCCTCTGGCTGCCTATGGGTGAAGGCAGTGGAAGTGGAGTGGAAGAGTATTGTTATTACAGTCCGAGAACCTCAAAATGTCATAGTGCTACATAGCTGCAGTAGATGTCCTATTAAAAGACAGGACTGAAGTAATTACCAGTCGTCCATATGGTATGTGGTATATAGCAGTAACATGCATGTGTCTTTCCCACTTTACTGGATGATTGTATCTAAAGTTCACCCAGGCTTTCTCATTGTAATGACACTTTCATTTCTGAGTGGTTTGTGAGCCATCTTGATTAATGACCAAATCAGTGCATCTTTTTAAAAAGCAAAGCTTACAATTTCATGCAAGTCAGCTTTTTTGACAAAATATGAAAGAACAAAGCAGGACTTTGGATTCAGATTTAAAAACTTTGCAAGTACTCTTAGTACTCTTGACATGAAGTGGACAAATGAATAAAGTGCATGAGCTGAGCTTAGCTGAACCATGGAAGCAGGTTAAATACATTTAAATCTTCCCATCAGTCAGAGTGAATTAAAGCTGAAACATGTGGGTTTGAGCTGTCCCTGCAGCTGTAAATCCACATGGCTTTAAAGCAGATTAGAGGCCTGCCGTAAGTATAGTCCTGGATGAGCGCACTCATTGTTTACTTCCAAATTTTCCCAAATCAGCAAAAAAAAAAAAGAAAAGAAAAGAAACTGACTCATTGACAGATACTTTGTTTGTGTATGTGGCCTGTATGTCATCAGCAGTAAGCGGAATATCTATTGCTCATTTATTCATGACACACAGCATTCAAGGCTTTTCACTATGCTAAGCCTAGTGTCTCTGCTTTGATAACGAGTACGAAAAAATATTTTTCTTCTTCTTCCTTTTAGCTGCAGGTGTCACATTAGCCAGTGTTGCAAGATCTGTGTTTGTTGTGAGAAAACTAGCTCCCATGTTTGATGATCATTTGAATATGTTTTTATTTCCAGTTTCAGCTCTCGTCATCGTGCATGCTTTGTCCCTAATTAAACATTACGAGTCTCTTTAGGTCTCAGAGTACAGTGGTTTGGGTGATTTAATTGGCAGTTTAGGCTGGTTAATTGAATATTATTTTTAATTACACTAGAATTAAATTTAGCTGTTCGTGCTTTTTGCGACTTATAACTTGGACCTTTGTGCGCAATTATATGGATAACTACTTAATTTATAACTACTTGTTTTCCAGTTAATTAAAAAAGCTTTTAAGCCTGCCCAGTCCTTATGTGTATAGAGTTTTCTGGATTTTTTTTACTGGGACTAATGAGTTATTTTGCTTACACTATCCTTTATTTGTGTCACCGTTCTGGGTCATTTTGACCCAGCATTTAGAGTTTCTTGTGTTTTGGTAATATTTTGTATTATTGTTTATGTTCTGATTCACTAGTAGTCTTAGTTATGCTGTTCTGAGTTTCCTGTATTCCCTGTTTAATTCCTTGGTTAGCTTCCCTCTTGTGTCTTGTTTTTCTTGTGTTCCATTATGTTTCCCCCAGCCCGTCATGTCGCCTCTCGTCTGCTGTTCCTCCACTCCGCTGTCAAACTCGTGTGTCAGTCTTGCGTTCTTTCATTTCCTGTTTTATTGTGAAGGTCTCATGTTCCATGTTCGGTGTGCTTAGTTTAGCTTCCCTGTTCTTGTCATATCTAATTTGTCTCCGCTGTGGTCCCCATATGTTTTCTGTTCCCTCGTCGCTGTACTGTGTATTTAAGCTGCTCTCTCCCTCCGTCCAGTGCTGTGTTCTCCCTCATTCCCTGCCGTGTGTGTTCTGCTTACCTGCCTGTTTAGTTACATGTACTTTCAAGTTTAGTTAGTGTTGTAGTTCCTGATGTTCAGCAATAAAGCTGCCTTTCGAGATTACCTTTTGTGTTTGAGTCTGCGCTTGGGTCCTCTCCTGTCTGCTTCACACGGTCAGCACATGACAATTTGTATTTGTCTTGAGTCAGTAGCAAACCTATTCAATGGTTTGGTATTTTTATTTATTATTTTACTTTAAAAAAAATCCAGAACATTATTTTAGAGGGCAGTTATGTAATTTCTAGTTTAACTTCGTGGGTAAATTTACCTCACTATTACAATTTCTTTTCAGACTACAGTGATACAGAAGTGTGTCTAGTTGACCTAATATCATAGCAATTTGGTGGTGATGGAGCTGGGACATGGGTTAAGTTAAGAGTGAGGTAAGTTCAGAGCTTTTGGAGCTGGAGAAAAAGAATAAAGTGTCCTAACTCCCACAAGCTGAAGGATAATCTAAAAAAGGTTGCAGTTTACCCAGAATAAAAGCTTGTCGTGCTGAAGTACTCCCACAAGAGATACGGAAGATGTCTAGTCTGTGAATCTGTGCTTGACATTATTTTAAAAATAACTACAAGTAACTATAAGGAACTACAAGCCATGTCCCAGTAATTAGTAGCAACACTTGATTTGGTTGGAAGGACTTTATGAAACGTTACAGCTGTTTAACGTGCTAGATGAATGTGACATTTGAAAAATATGACCGCAGAACATTTTTGTGAGTTTGTTATATTGCTTATTGTAAGTGCCAACTAGCAGCATAACGTATGTATGGGTGAAAGAAATCAAACTCAAGCACACCCATAGTCTTGCAGTGTGGAAGCCGATTAACCAAAATTTATACTGCAATAAACAAAAGATAAAATATGTAGAACTTAGTGCGCTGCAGTATGGAAAGCTTAGATATGTGCCACTGACATTTAAAGTCAAATGGAGGCCTTTCTTGGTTATTACGGTATGCAATGATCCATAGTAAATACAAATGTATAGCACCCCCAATGCTAAAAGTTACATAGCTGGTCTTTGTCACTGTGACTTATACAGTATAAGTGAGCTTGTACTCATTCCTAACAACAAGGATTTTTATTCATTATTGTGTCTTTACAGTTCAGTCTCTGAAAATGTGTATAAAAATTCCTGCAATTCTATTGTGGTTAACACAATACATTTCAAAATCAGCACTTTAAGCCCAAATTTATTATATAACCCTAACCTCTATATATTTTGGTACACAAAAACTTTTTGGTAACAAAAATTGTGTCAGAATTTCTCTTTGTCTTGTGTTAGAAAGTAGACGTGCAGTGCATGGTCTTTGCGGCAGTGAAATCAATGGCTGCAAGATGCCAAATATGGGCAGTAACAATAAATGTTGTTTAACGAATATTAATATTAAGCATACCAAGACTTGTCTAATTTTCTGTTATCATGAAAATAGTTTTGTGCCATTATATTGCCACGACAAGACGGTCTTTGATTTATGATTCTTTGATTAGTTGTTCATTCTGTAAGTATAAATGCTGCAGTTGCAAGCCAAATGTGTATTTATTTATGGACTTCTCTAATTATATGGTATTAAAAAAATATAGAGCAGCAAATAAAGCACGCTTTATTATAAAAACTGTTCTGGATTTAAAAGGAAAGATAAAAGTGATAATATTAGTTGATACAATGAATTGTTTTTATATTTCTTTTATTCTTGGTACAAATTACTGGAAGCAAACAAACAAGAGAAAAAGCCTACGTTTTGGATGAGACAGCGGCTCATAACATGGACTTAGTACTGAGGAGCTTATTTATCTGTAGTTTGCAGCATTATCATGCAAGTTATGCAGGAATTCAACATTTTGATATCTCCTAAAAGTGTATTTGATGCACTCAGTATCTACTTTCACTGCTCGAGTTGATAGGCCACACTTTGAAGTTTCCTGTTTTTTGGGGGTTTTTTTAATATTCAAGCATCAGCATGATAATCCAGAGATAAATTTGAATTAGTATTATAAAAGTATCCTTTGTTGTTCTGGATCAGTGCGTTAAGTTACGTTTTCCGCTGTATATTCATAACCAGCATACAACATCGCGTTGAACCCTGGGGAAACTGTGGATTTGTTTCAAAGGCATGCTCTAAATGGCCTTAATGGCAACATGTTTTGATCTGCATTATCCCACCGAGTCTTACTTTCCATTTCAAAAGAAAATGATCTGAAAAGGCACAGTGGTAAAGGTGTGGGAGATTAATTAGAGTTTCTCTCTTGAGCATTTGACATTTGGAAATGGAAATGGGGCTGATGCCATCGCCTGCTTGCTTTTACAATCCCATCTGACTTGTAGAGCATAAATGTGTCAGATGTTAAAAAAAAAGTTTAACTGAAGCACTTTTCTACTTTATATAGCACATTGACATTCAAGCATTCACATTAACATAAAGAAAATGACAAATAAGACAGCATTGCTTGTCTCATTTAATCCTTTTCAGTTCAGTTTAATCCTCTACCCTGTGGATCAGCGTTGTTTTTGACTACAAGAACCTTGCTTGTGTTTCTCTGTGTTACACAATTAATTAAATCAGGTCCCCAAGTGAGCAGTTTGGATATTGATTCTGCTAGCCCAACATTCATAAACTGTCCTCTAGCTGTGGTTTAAAAAAATACTGTTGAACCTCACCAAATCCTTCTTGTCAGCTCCCAGCTCTGCTGGACCCAGGAATGCATTGCAGGGTTGGCTAATTCATTATTAGCTAATGTTCAGTGCTTAAACTACATTAGCCAAAGCACTGCAGTGCACTCACATTTAAATGGCTGTTTGCATACAAAGGCTCTCTCATCACCTAAGGACTTGAAAAGGGATGGCATTTGACTTGAGAGCACCTGTCTACCTGAACATCAGTGAAGTAACCCTCCCACTAAACATAGATACGTTAAACGACGTCTTTTCTTGGTCATTTTTGTACGTCCAGTTTTGGTCCTCTGAAGGTGCAGACTGTAACGCCAGATGACGTCTTGTTTCCGACGTCTCCTGAATGTCCAGTATTGACGTCCCCAGGACCTTCGAATATGAGCTAATGCTAGTCCAAATGTGGTTGTTGTGGACGTCTTTTCAATGTCAAACTCAGACTCATTTTCAATGTAGTTTTTATAATGCTTCTACATGTACAGGCTCTGTAGTCCCATGTTTCCAGAGGGTGGAGCCCATGTTTTCTGTAACGAAACAGTTCTGTGTGAAGGAAAGCAGACT
>VVHJ01036960.1:0-18863 GCA_015107715.1 Tylochromis polylepis | reverse complement strand
CTGGGGAGGAAAACGACACACCCCAACACCAACAGGAGACGCCACAAACAAGAGGTCTCTAAGCAGACAAAGAAAGTTGGAACAATCAGATAAAACATCGATAAATTCAGTGTGTCTGCTCCTCTCTTTCCCTCTCTGTCTGTCTCAACAGGATCATTTGTAGTGAATGTGACACAGAGCTCCTATCAGGCAGAGGAGAACCACAACATCACACTGGAGTGGACGTTCACCACCACAGATGACATGTCTTTGATTAGTGTCCTCTGTTATCAGAAAACTGAAGAAAAAATAGCAGTCTTGTACAATTTTGTTCATTATTTTGAGGTGTCAGAGTCTCAGGATGAAAAGTTTTCAGGACGAGTCCAGAGTGACAAAGACGCCCTCAGAGAAGGACGAATCAGACTTCAACTGTCCAGACTCAGGACTGATGACTCGGGCCTTTATGTTTGTGCAGTTTTTACTAACTACTCCTCTGGTTCAGCAAAATGTGAACTCAGAGTTACTGGTAAGTTTATTCAGTAGAATTAATAGATTTCATTCATGCCTTTTTTAATTTTCACTCTTTCACTAGCTGGACTTTTAATCTGTATTTGATGGAGTTTAATTGTTGAGAATTGTATTATTTGTCAAGCTTTCATAATTAAAACAAATTTCAAACATGTAAAACAAACATCAGAATGTGCTCATTCTGGACATGAACATATGTTAACTGTTTCTTTATTTTTTTGTCTTTTACAGCAGCTGCTGATCAGCTCGGAGACCAACTTTAACACCCAACACAGTCGGGAATGGCACTGACAGCAGCGCTGTCTGATGTGCTGTTTGCCATAGTTCAGAAAGAAAGTGCAGAGACAAGACTTATTTGTAGCTGTAGAGATGATGAGTTTCTCAGATTACAAGTGTTAAATCCAAGTTTCTTTGATGAGTTTCACATCTTATCAACATCAAACAATTTCATTCCAATTTCTTGTTTAAAATGTATTTTCTGATTTTTACAACCTGCAAAAATGATCATTAAAGAAGTTAATTATAGGATTTGAAAAAAAAAGATTTTTGTGTGTGTGCTAGCTCTGTGATGAAACAATACTGGCTTGATCAAGGTTTTCTGTGTTGGGTAGAAAAATGTCAACATCAGCTAACACTATTAAAGTGATTCAAGACCCTGAGACCCATGGCCACAAGAAGGAGAATAAATACTCACAGACAGCTAAGTCAAACATTTTTGTAGTTTTGATATGGACAAAAGAAAAATGTACAGATTACTTTCTCAAAAGGTCTGAGTGAGACAGCAAATAAAATCAAACCAAATATTAGTGAAGTGAGAGAAAGATGAATACCAAACTGCTTCGAGACCTGTTTAGCCGTCAGGATAATAAAGACAATGAAGAAGGGATAACAGTGAAATTCTGGAAAAATTTGTTTTATTTGAAACAATCTGATTTTTAACATGAAACAAAATAACACTTCTCAATGTTTTTTCAAAAAATTTATTTAACATTAGCCACAAAATCTTATATTTATGTATCAGTTTGAACAAGCACACTGAGCAAAATGGCAGTAGTAAAATTTATTTTTAGTTAGCTTCTAAAAAGAAGCCAATATATAAAAAAATGAAAAAACAGATGTAGGTTTAAAAGAAAAACTAAAGCATTTAAACTTCTAGTAGAATGGAAACATCCATAGTCAAAAAATTTAAATACAGAATTTATATAAATGTGAATGGTTTACAGTAAAAAAGTACTAAAAAAATATATCGTACACAAAAATATTTACAGTAACTATGACACAGAGTGTATTTTTATAGTTCAGAGATTTCACAAATCTCACTGTAGGTTTAGGGGAAACTAGCCTACATCGATAATTTGAGAGTAACAATTATTGCTGCTAAAGCTAACAGTTAGCTGGCTAACTGTTAGCTTGTTATCTTGTTTCATGATACTTTAGTAAATAAAATGGAGTAGAAGAATGTTACTGGGGCAAAGTTTTTAGGAAAAAACAATTTTGATTTAAGTTTGCTGCGCTGATAATGTATAAAACAAACAAAATTTTAAAAAAAAAATCATCAGGAAGCGTTAACGCCCCTTTTATGTTTATTCCTAATGAGATGAGGTTCCCAAATGAAATGTCATTCTTGTGTATGACCATGTGTGTCTTGGGATTACAACCATAATTTATTATTGCAATAATTTCCTCCAAAAGAATCTGACTTAAAACCAAACATCTCTTCTGAGAGAAATGTAGCCTACTTCAAAAGAATGTTAGATCTGAGAGGCCATTTTGGAGGGACTGGAGCCAATCTATAGGCTCGTGAAGTGATGACATTTATAAAAAAGTACAGGTGTTATTGCTAAATTTAGATGTCACGAATATGCTACCTCGCTTATTGGCTCGTTTTACTTTCTTTGGTATTAAGTTTGCAGTGTGGTTAGGCAACAATAATAATAATTCAGTTAAGTGTAGGAAAAGTTAACATTTCTTCAATCCTCCTTTTTCTTGGATGCAATTTTAGACTGCCTCTTGTTTGCAATTGAATTATATTATATTGAATTCAATTATATTCACTGTACAATGAATATAATTGAAATAACTGAAGATCACACATTTGGGCTTCCCAAATTGTTCAGTTTCAAACAATTCAAGTAAAATCAGTTTAAAGTCCTACATATAGTTTTAGAAAAATAAAAAATACTCAATGAGACCATTAAGTTTGAACAAAAAAACATATAAAAACACAATAAGAAATCAGTTAAAGCTAGCTTGTTTACAGTTTGATGTTAATTCCTTGGTTGTTCTAGTCACAATCCATACTAGCTTCGGAAATAAAAGATGTCGTGCTCATGTCCATGTGTTACAAAAGACAGTCTCTGCCTATATTTTGATCGAAGAGGATATCATTTAAGGTGCTAAGAGGAAGAGGAGGATCAGGAGAATGGAGAGAAGGGGAGGACCGAGGAAGAACCTTCAGAAGAATTGAGGAGTTGATCACACCAGACCGGCTCATCCAGGTTTATTTCAACAAATGGGTCACTGAAGGAAACTGCTGTGAGAGAGCACAAAGACAAAATTGAATTTATTTGTCAAAATGATTAATTCCCCTCAATAATTAACTCTTATACACAATCAGATTTCACGTGACAAGAGCTGTCCACCATGTCGGATGTGATACTTACAACTGTAACAACCTTTGACACAATACTCACATGTCGTTTCCATACATATTATTATTTTTTCACAATGCCTATAATCTGCTGTGCTGGTAGCTGATGCAATCATCAAGGACAGACAGAAAATCTTTCTTTTATCGCTTTCCTGATGATTGGGATTGAAGAAGACACTGGATTGCAAAATGGAAAATGCCAACTTGTCTGCAAACGCCTAATCTGTGCAGCAGTAAAACATTAAAAAGTGCCACAGAAACAGAGAATGTTCACTTTTAGAGTAAAACTGGTGTATCACTTCTGCAGCCAACACCTTTAAAATGCAGACATTTTAAGTTAAAGCCAAATGGCCTCTGCCTTCAGTAGGTCGCTGACCCGTTTCTAGGTCTATCTTTTGACTTTTGCATGAAGTAAAAAAAAATTTGGAAAAAAAAGTCCACATTTGGAGGTAGGGATTGTTCAGGGCAGCACAAGTCACATCACTCCTTACACCGGCGACCACAGTAAGAGTCCCATATACAGCTGTGGCTGGAAGTTTACACTCATTATAGGCATGAATCTCATGGTAAGTAGCCTGACAAGGACAAAGCCTATAAAGTTTGCAATTGTAATCATGGTTGACTACAACTGGTAGCTTTTCTTTGCAGCATAAAAAAATTTGTTTGACAGCACTTATTGGATTAAAGATACTTGTGTCAAAGTTGAGCCATATGCATAGAAAGAAATTCATTGCTTATTTGTGCATATTTCATGTTTTGTCTTTAGACATACATAGAACGGAGTTGTTCAATCATCCAGGTAAGTAAATCCCAAAAGGTTTCCCCAACCTTATAAACTGTTTATAAGGTTGGGGAAACCTGCAGTCAGCTGAGACTGAAGAAGTCACTCGGATGAGTGACAAAACGTTTCTCCCACTGAAAATGCTACATCCAGATGAACAGAGTCAAGCTTTTGGGATAGAACCGAGTTCTATTCCACATGGTAGTTATATTTTTGAGCTTCACAGTAAACTTTCTCCCGCAAGTCCTGCATGATTTATGAAAATTCAGTAGAGAAATGACCATCATGCTTTGTGTTTGTATTTGCATTTTTAAAGAAAACTCTTACTTGGGTTGTTGTTGTTTTCATTCTGCTGCTCCCCAATAGCATCAAAGAACAGGTTGGTACTGCTCGGTGGGTTGGATATCTTGTCAGCTTCATCGCTACTCAGTGAGGGAGTGGTGTTTTCAGTGGGTGAAGTCTCTACACCATTTGCTTCCGGCTGTTCCTCAGGAGCTGAATAGAGAGGTCAAACAGAAGACAAAAAGGATTTCTAAGATAAGGTGTAACTTTCATTAGTGCTGCAAAGTTAGTGAATGTATTCAGACTTGAATGTTTTTGGGTAATCCCCAAGATGCTAAAGACATTATTTACTGTAGTTTAAAGCCCTTCCCACAACATACTTTTTCCAACTCATTTGTAATTTGCAATCTTATTTGTAATCTTACTTTGTCTCTGTCCTACCCAAGGAATTTTACCTCAAAGTCAAATGTTTTAAATGGCGTTGAAGTTTTTACTGAAGAACCGCATGACTTGATAAAATGCAAACTTTGTAAAAACGTCAGCCAACATTCATCTGAAAATACTGACAAGGTGTGGTGTATGATGGCAAATAAATGGACTAGCCTAGTATTTACACTCACTGTTAGGTACACTTGTTTAACTGCTTATTAATGCAAATATCTAATCATCCAATCACATGGCAGCAACTCAAGGAGGTGCATTTCAACATGTAGGCGTGGTCAAGACAACCTGTTGGTCATCAAGCATCAGAAAGAGGAAGAACTGTTGAGTCAAATGACTTCAAACGTGGTATGCTTTTTCATGCCAGGTGGGCTGATCTCACTAGTACAGAAACTGCTGATCTACTTGAGTTTCCCCACACATACATCCCTAGGCTTTATAGAGAATGTTCCAAAAAATGAGGAAATATCTGGTGAGCAGCAGTTTTCTGGGTAAAAAATAACTTACTGATGTAAAAGGTTAGAGTAGAATAACTAGACAGTTATGAGCTGCTAGGAAGGCAACAGTAACTCAACCACTGATTACAGCCAAGATATGCAAAAGAGCCTCTCCGAATGCACAACATGCTGAACCTTGAAGCAGATGGGACACAGCAGCGAAAGACCATACCGGATGTCACTGCTGTCAGCTAAGAACAGTCCAATTTTGGCTCACCAAAACCGGAAAAATATCCTGCCTTGTCGTTGTTTAGAAATAATGCCATAGTGTGGAGGCATATTTTCTTGGACCTCTTTGGGCCCCGTAGTACAAACAGAGCATTGTTTAAATCCTACTTGAGTATTGATGCTGATCATGTCCATCCCTGCTTCCAAAAGAATAAAACACAGTGTCACAAAGCTCAAATCTCTGAGTCTGGTTTCTTGAGCATGACAATGAGTTCACAGTACTCAGAGGCGATGAAGTAATGAAGTACAAATACATAGTTATTATACCTAAGTAGAATTTTCAGGTGTCTGTACTTTACTTAGTAGCAGTTTAACTTTAGTCGTTTCTTTTGGTTTTACACATTTGAGAGAAGTTATTTTTTTTCACATCATTACAAGCCTTCAAACATTAAACCGATTTGAGCCTGAACAGTAACACATGAAAGGCAATCCTGTTCGTGTATTAATCACCAGAGGGCTTGGCATCAAACTGATGAAAGAGGCAAAACTGTCTGTCATAGTCAGGGTTTAAAGTGGCCAGGGGTTTTTTTGGGATGGGGGGGATTTTTTTTTGTTTTTTTTTGGCACAACACAGAAATGACTGCAGGCGTCCATAAGTTGCTGCGGTACTTTAGCATCTAGCTAGCCTTACAGAAGTGGAGCGAGCATAAAGGGAGTAACATGTTGTGTCAGGTAACTTTAAATGCAGCATTTCTATCAGCTCAACAAACATCAGCAAATACAAAAACTGCTTGTGTGCAGTTTGTCTCACAGTGTGTTGTAGCTAAAAGTCCAGCTGCTGAATTTCACAGGAAGAGAAAAGAAAGAGAGCTAACTTCACTCGGAGATGGAAAAAGATAAGAAAGACAGGACAGGAGAGGAAGAGGAAGAGGAGAGGTTAGATTTAAAGGTAAAGACTGTTCATGTAAGTCCTCATGTTGTTAAATCAGATATTGGGTCTGTACATGTGACATTATGGTTTTTGATATTGTGAAATGTGCTGCAAAACAAACTGAGGTAGACTAGCTGTTGCAGGTTAGTTTGTTGTACTGTGATGGGTTAAAGTAAAGAACAGTGTGTGACTGGTGCACAGTGGTTGTGGTTTCATGGTCAGAGTTAGGTTACATCAAGTGTAGCAGAGTTTTAGCTGACGATGCTGAGATCCATTGACCGAATTCCACATTCATACAAACTTTATACCATCTAGAAAAAAGACAGCATAAACAGTGTACTGTCAGTGTAGAGGATGTAAATCAGCCAGTTCAACTCATGAAACATCTGCTGACATCTGGTTGAATTCAGTTGTGCAAATCCACAAAGAGCAGCAGATCAGCTGATCACAGCCTGTACACTAAGAAAATCTACTGGAGCTCTCAATAGAAATGATTGTGAGTTATGATTCTTTTCCAGACACTGAGCCATTACAACCAATTTTAGGGTTCCCCACCTGCTGAATCCCACTTTAACCCCTGACTGTACACATTTTCCTATTTAGAGTTAAAGTCACCGTCTACAATGTAGGCAACAGAAAATAGATATTATTTTTTATTTTCCTTCTTTTTCTTCAGAGTCAAGCTGAGTATAATTAGAATTTTAAAAAAGTAAGACTAAAGTTTGTATTCCCATCTACTGATATTGTTTTATCACTATGTTAATATAGCACAAGGTTCAGTTAGCGTTGCACAAAATAGAAACCTCTGCCAAAGAGCTACTTTTTGCTTTTTTACTTTCAGTACATTTCAGAGTGTGTACTTTTTTTAACTTTTACTTGAGTAAAGAAGTTAAAACAGTACTTCGACCTTTACTGGAGTATTTTTAACACTAGTAATCTGTACTTCTACTTAAGTACAGAATGTCAGTACTCTTGCCACCTCTGACAATACTGAAATGGCTTTCACAGTCACCAAATCTCAATCCAACAGATCACCTTTGGGACGTGGTAAAATGGGAGATTCTCATCAAAGATGTGCATGTGACAAATCTGCAGCAACTGTGTGATGCTATCATGTCAATATGGACCAAAATCTTTGAACAATGTTTCCAATTGAAACGGAGTTCAACTCTAAGTGTTGCCGCTGATTACATATAATATTTTTCTACTCTACCTGAGGACTCAAAGCTTTTTTTTTTTTAGAACTATAACTAACCAATATGTGTTCCTAGTAGTAAAAAAGTAGTAGAATTTGTCAGATGTGGCTTGTTGGGATCTGGTGAATATGAAAAATTCTAGTGCTGTTATGATGGACAGGAAGGATAATTTTTGCATGATTGTCAAAAATATAATTTATAGTTAAGAGCTTTACATTTTCACTTGAAAAATTAAAACTCTGTCTTTGAGAACCGAAAAACAGTTTCATCTTGTACCGTTCTCTCCAGTGGAGTCCTTTTCCTCCGACTGTAGACTCGTGCCGTTGGCGACCGGTGGAGGTGAAAGGTCATCGGTGGCTGCAATATCTTTAGGTACCGGTCGCTCTGAGATGTGACACGCATACAAACACCAAAGCAAACTCATTAGGATTCTCTTAAGTGCAGACATGTATATATAAAATGTAATTAATTCCACAGAAACACACCCAGATCATCCAGGTAGACTGGTTCAAAGGTGCCAGTGGGCTGGTTGAGATGGCCAACAGGATTTGGACGCTGGAGGTCAAATGAATACGTCTACGCAAACAAACAAACAAGCAAGATACTAATAAGCGAACATGATGTGTGTATGTACCTGTGTCAACTGTAATATTATCAGCAAAGGCTAAGCCCACAGAAAATAACTTCTACTTCCATTTCTTTTTCTTACCCTGGAGGCTCTCCTCAAGAGGTAGAGGATGATACACAGAACAATAATCACTATGATGATAAGCGTCAGAACCACATAACCTAGAGACAAAGATAAGCAGAGCTGATTTAAAAGCAGTGGTAATAGCACTGGGAACCACCCAAAAAGGGAGTGGGCTCTAAAAATTAATATTATGCTGTTATTCTTATGTTGTTAAACTCCTTACAACATCACTTTAAAAAGTAAAGGTAGTAAAAGACGCGAAAGTAGAATTGTAGAGAAATTACAGTTTAATTTTATTATCATGTAATCAGCATTGCAACCACTAGGGGTCACTAGCATTTTTTAGGTCTGTTATGGTTGATTTTTTTTTAGTCCCACCAAATAAGAAAAACTAAAACGTGTCTCACCCAGGCAGCACACACATTTGGGTCAAATCTAGCCTACTTTTGGCACTGGGTAGTGTCCTGTGTGACATGTCAAAACTTGCATTTAGTGGAACTGTGGCTGGGTAGTGGTAACCAGGCACATCCTGAGTAAGTGCTGCCAGTCAAAGCCCAAGGCAGTTCACAGGAAGCCACTGATGTGGGCCAAAAATCAATTAACATCTAAAAAATTTCACAGTGTTTTTGTTTGGTTTTGTTTTTTTTAAATAAAGATTGAATCCTATTCATTACCACTGAAACAACTGGCTACTGTAGTTTTTAAGAATTTCACTACAACATTAGTACCCATTTGGGCAATTGTAAATACATGATGCAACAGTCTAATTCAGTGATGTGTTTTTAACATTTTTTGAGAAACTCTCAAGATTTTAATGTCACACACACCAAAAATGTAATCACCAGTGTAATCAATCATTTAGTTTTTGTTTAAAAACTAAAAGCTTTCAGTGGGATCGAAAAGGAATAAGCTAAGTAAAAATGTGGAAAATGATAGCAGAATAAAACAGATAGAATAATTTTATTTTGAACATGTAAATATAACTGAACAAAGACGAGAAAAGAAAAACTTAAAAAAACCATCAAGTTTTCATGAAAATCTCTATGTCTACACAATGTTTAAATAACATAATAGACAAAATGATAAAGATTCTTACCTGCAGACGAGCTGGATGTAGGGACTGCTAAAAGAAACAAACAGCAGGCTCAGTGATTCAGCTAAAGTCAGTTTATGTTTTTATAATAGAAACGTGAAGCAAATTCACTTCATAGGTAAAAGTGTAGGATATGTCTGAATATTTAAATTCACAAGCAGATCAGCATTAGATTTTCTTGTCTTTAGTTAATTTGCAACATTTACAAGTGACTTTCTGTTTAGCAGACACTATATAAACATAGTGAGTCGATGTAAGTCAGGAACTCCTTTCCAGCTATCCATATTTCCTGTCAGTAGCCACATGATTACTATTCAGAAGCTGCTTTTCAAAAAAACAATAAGGAAGGTATTGCACAAGGATCAGTACTGGGCCCCCTTTAATACTTTATTTACAGTTTTATTATGATGATACTTTTATATCTACCCCTAACCAGGTCTGTCTTTGTTTTAGTCCTGTCTATAGGAAATACTCTAAACCCTGTAAATTAAAATACCCTAAACTTTGGTTAGATTGCAGGCTGTCCAACAAATTTCAAACTGAACTTGGAGTGTATTTCTCTTTTCATAGCACAATATATTCTGCTGCCTACTATACATTAAAATTACTTTTTATAATCTACAACAACAACTATTTAGCTAATGACCAAGTTTAAATAAAGCAATGAACCTAGTTGCCATTTCTATCGTACGCTGACTTTGTGACTTCCACACATATTTCTGCTGATATGTTGCTTCTTTGGGATTATTTATAATGTGACTAACCCCTATTCTAAATCTTAGTTGACTGTATAATTGTAATTGTCTTTAAAATGTTTCTTAAAAAAGAAAGAGGAAAAAAAAAAGGTACAAGTGTGTTGCTTTATGGTCCTTTTATGTGATACGGTGACGTGCCGCTCGCTTGTGTCTGAATATTTAGTTAGGCGATGTGTTAGAATAGGGTGAGAGTGTTTGAGTGGTTGTGTCTGCAGCCTGCTTACAGCTACAGAGCGTGTGAGCCTGCGAGTGTTGTGGTTTGATGCACAGGAAGACAAACTGAGGCACACAACTTGTGCATGCACCTTCTTAATATGTGACAGTACCTGTAGTTCCTGAGCTGGTACTTGGTGTCATGTGATCATTACGGCCCGCTCCTCCTTGTGTGACTTTGTTGGACGAGTTGGTGGCCTCTTCCGTTGTTTTGCTAGTCCATGTTTCAGTAGTTACCTTGTTATCTGCAGACTGTGAAGGGCAACAGGTATCCTTTAGTTTTTAGTAGTGAAACATTTCATCTTATAATCTGCCTGATTTCTGTTTCACTGATTGAATATGAAGGCATCTGACTCTGTACAGCAGGAGTTTCTGGTTCAAAAGGCTTCCTACGAGGAGGCTTTGTAGTTCAAATGAGTTGTTTTTTGATGTGGAGAGTCATGTCTATAGACTGTGAATAAAAAAAAATAAAGGTGACTGTAGCCACCGTGGTATCACCCAGTGGTTTTAGAAGTCTTATTTCGAAGGCTTGAGTTGAAAACTTTTCTAGTTGCCATCTTGTTTTTTTTAAATTTGACATCACCATTGAAGGATGAGTCTAGGCGGGAAACCGAGCTCACTGCATGCTCATACAGGAGCCACAACCTAAATCATACACTCCTTTCTCATCTATTTTACTCAGGTTAGACTACAAATTTAAAAAAAAAAAAAAGGAAATTGTGTTGAGTGCAATATGACTTTAAACAAGCATCTGAGACCATAAACTCCTCAGGAAAGCATTTACAGAGGTAGTAAATCAAATGAGAAATGGCTTTTCCACCCAAAGACTTTTATATAATCTGCATGATTTTTGCAACCAGAGGCGTCACCTCGTGCAGGCAGGTTTAAGACGCCTCCACACTGGCTTCAGGACTGTGTTTCAGAGGCTTGGTTTATCTTTAGTCTGTGATCCTGCACTTCAACTGCGATGATATCACATCCAGTTAAGTGAATTTCAGTGAAGCTTTAAACTCCAATAAACATGTATTTCCAAAATATTTATGAAAATTTAACAAAGCTTTTAGAATAAATTGCTCACATTGTGCTTTTCTACTCAATTTCAGTACTGACATTGTAGCACTGTGTAAGTACTGTGTAAATAAGTAGATAACTTTTTAGATTGAACTGGTACTTACATAAACCTTTTCTGCTCAATTTGAGCACTCTAAGTGACTTT
The DNA here is from genome assembly GCA_015107715.1 of Tylochromis polylepis. Classification (NCBI taxonomy): domain Eukaryota; kingdom Metazoa; phylum Chordata; class Actinopteri; order Cichliformes; family Cichlidae; genus Tylochromis; species Tylochromis polylepis. The sequence goes on along the minus strand of VVHJ01036960.1, from coordinate 7,442 downwards.
TTTACTACAGGTCATTCACGCATTAATACGATTGCTTTTTTGTATGCCTGAACACTTTTAACCTGACGTTCTCACGCAGGGTTCAGTATCGAGGATACGTTGACATGCAGCTTTGAGGAGCCAGAGATTGAATCACCAACTTTTGGCCCGCTGTAGCTTCTGAGCCGTTAGCTTTCCCACCATCAAGAAAGTCATTTTTCTCTATTAGTACCACACAATGAGCACCTTATGTCAAAAAGGAGAAAACTTGTTATTGTCATTGGTATCAACTAATTTATTTACAAATGAATTTATCAATTTATTTTTTGCTAATTTTTTTTGCTAGACTAAACACTGATGTATGTCTGTCATATGTGACCTGCTTAGATTACGTGATTTTATTTTATTTTTTTATGAAATGATACAGACATACAAATAATAATTTCACTGAGTATAAAAACTATTGACAATCGGTGAATCATTTCATTTACCTGTTGTTAAAGCTCAACCTGTAAAATTTGGCATGCTCCATAAAAACAGAAAGGTTTGCTGTCAACAGTAAGTGACCTAAACTTGATGTCCTTCCTTCCTGTAAAAGGAACACCATCAATCTAAAGCATAACTGAATGGTCAGTCATTTTATTCTGGTTTCGTTATAACATACTGACTCATTCAAAGACAAAAAATTAGGCCCTTCACCCCCAGGCTAACTTGAACCTAAGCCTGATTGTACCATGGCAGCAATCAGGGACATCTGCTTTTTTTCTGCAGCAAAACAAGAGGGAAATGTGGCATGCAGCTAGCTAACACTGTTTTGGTGATAGTATAGGGAAGGGACAGGGTGTTTAGAGACCACAGTAGCCAACTGGAAATATTCAGCCATCAGGACACTGTAAGCTGTTTTTGGTCATCTAAATAAAGTAACCTCAGGCCCGACTCAAGAATTAACTGACAGCCAATTCAGTACCTGAGCACTACTACAGATTTAATATTATTTTCATTAGTAATAGTAGTAGTAGTATGAGCTTTGGCAAATTTAACATAAGACAAAAAAAGATGCAATGTAGTCTATTTATCCTGAAAGTTGGGAAATTGCCATCACATCAGACAAAAACAAAATTAAAAAAATATGTAAAAAAAAAAAATGCTAAAGGAGGAGTTCAATAATGTACATTTGATTATATTTTTCCACAAAGCACCAATAATAATTTTTTTTCTTTTGGTACCCTACCTTGATTAATTATTTACATTTTAAAAAGAAAGAAACAAAACTATGAGATTTAAAATGGTTTGCTCAGTGTTGTTCTGATCCTAAACTCATAGTCTACTTCATCAGCAGCTGAAATGAACTATTTGGGATGAAACGCTGTTGATGGAGACTCAAGTCAAGCATCCAAAGATCAAACTGAATGTGTGAAAAAAGAAATTAAATAATTACTCTTTATGTTGTGTGATGATCAGAGTTGTGATTAAAGGCAGTAAGCGACGGCCTGTGGTTCTCTAACTTTCTTTACAGATACGTCTGCGCAGCTTCTCTACTTTTAACTATACGCACCTTCATAGTGACAACAAGACTTCAGGAAGTGACTGCATGTTGTGCGCCAGGAAATAGCTCCAACATGTAACTGTGTGCAGATCGTCCCTTAACCTAGAATAGGTAGCTTTTGCGCTTTAAAGAGAGCCAGACTGCTGTGGGTGTTACTCTTTATTCACTTTATGAAATAAAAGCCATTTGAAGTTGATGTTCTAAAACCTGAAATAGATACCAATAATGTGAACTCTTAAGCATTCTTTTTCCACTTTGACAGCTACAACTTGCTGATTAACTTCGAGATAACAGACTTACCGTAACGTGTGTATTCCCTGCTGTAGTACTCTCAGGGGATGGGGAAATGTCAGTGTTGTTTTTATTTGTAGGGTGTAGGGAAGTGATCGCGGTGACATGAGCTGTATCTGACATGAAGGAGAGACACACAAAATCACTTTGAGGCCACAGTTAACCCCTCCATTTCCAAAGCAGCACTTTGCAGGACAGCTGTAAAATAAAGGACTGCTACAACACTGCTAATAATGTAGTGATATATATATATATATATTTTAAAAATGGGACAACACAGTTAAGTGACAAAAAAAACTGAAATAGGACTCTGCAGCCAGTCATCACACTGCAGAAAATTATACCAAGCCAAATTTTTCAGGGCAGTTTAAGAAGCCAAAGAGTGCTGACCAGGTTCAGGCTGCCTCGACAATTGAGAAGATATGAATAAAAGGTCCAAAGTACCGACATAAAGGTAAGGACCAAAATTATTACAGTTTTGTATTTTGTTATTGAGTTTTGCTTTACTTCATTTTGAAGTTTCATTGCCAAATTTTATTTTAGCTTCAGTGAGTTTCCTGATTTGTTCATTTCAGTGATTTCATTTTGTTATCGTTTCATCTATATAGTCCCCTTATTATTATGATACAAAAGGTATTTTTATGGAGAATTCTTTAAGAACTACCAAATAAATATTACCATACAAACAACTCTTGCTAAAAGCAGTTGACTCACAGTTATGTAGAGACTCAAGAACAAATGCACCAAAAGTCTCATTGGACAGGTTTTGAATTGACAAGGACTAAAACTGAAAATTCTTCCTGTACAGTATCCTGTAGTTCATGATAACGTCGGTCAGAACCATAAAATGCTTTGCTTTTTAAAATCCCACCTCATGGATGTGTCTAAAGGGCACTGCTCCCAAACCCAACCCCACCACTCCCCTAAAATATGATTAGATACTCCACCAACTACCATATATTTATCATAAGGCTTTAATTAGTAAATACATTTGCATATTTTCTACATACAATAAAAATCTATCAATAAATTATTCAGTATTGTTATTATAGATCAAACAACTCACTAGTATATAAAGTCATTGAAATCATCATCAAAGCATTTTCACATTAATCAATGTTTCTGACACAACTATTAATTCTGCAGGTACTGTAAGTATGTATTCAACTAAATAGATTTACTTAATAGAGGACTTTTTCTTATAAAAGAGGACATTTACACTGTAGTATTGCTACTTTTTAAGGACTTAAATACTTCAATATTCTAAAAACTTTACACCAGAAAGAAAATCAACATAACTTGATTTTCAGGTTGTCAGATGAAGCTGTTTGTATTTGTATAGCCTAATGTTAAATGTAAAGGTTCATAGACTTCACAGGCATAAACAAAACACATTAAGAAAGTCACAAAATATTAAAACAGACAAATAATCAAACATCTAAATGATCAGGAATATTTGTAAAAAGTCTGACTCTTGCTTTGTGTTACTTTCTATCCAAGTCCAGGTGTATTTGGACTTGTGGTATGCAAGAATTCTAAGCTTGTTTTATATTAATTCAACAATTTTCTAATTTCCAGTAGAACATACCGTTGTTAACATTTGCTTCACTTTGTTCCAGGCAAATAGGAGAAACCGCTAGAACTGAAACAAAAAGAGAGAATGAGCAACAGATAAACATGCAGTAAAAAATGAGTTAGTCATGGAAAGAGATCAAATGAGATAAAACAATTGAAATCGCCTCAGGAGGCAGACTGTGGGTGTGCAACATGATTCTACACTTTACCCTAACAAAGTAAATGTTATCCAGACTCTGTGGCTAGCCTGTGTGAGATACACAAACCATCTAAACATGCTCATTTATGGTTGACAAAGCACACTTGCTATCTGCTGCTGCAAATACGTGTGAAAAACACAACAGCTGGTGTGAAAATGAGAGCAGAGAAGGGTGAGAGAAGCGAGAAGAGAAGACAGGAGATATATAATTTTAAATCGTATCAATCAGTCAGTTACAAACTTTCAGTCACTCTGCACTCTGACCTTCGACCTCTCTACTGCAGTTCCCCTGTAAGCTTGCAAACCTTATCTGTATATTACATTGTTATATGCAATGCATACGTGTTCTGTTTACAGTAATTACACCAGCGACCAAAACACTTTCATATTTACAGGTGCGTTCATGTTTTTCGTGGTTGACAAATTTACATTTGTAGAGAGACGAATGGTTCAAATAATTACAGCTAAAAAGAAAACCCACTGAGACATGTTTTTAGCCTCGTGTTGAATTAATAAACTCTGCTAATCTGGTGATATTTGCATTGATTTGCACATAAAGCAGATTCAAAGAAGGGTGTGCATATGGCGAGATTTGTGTGCTCCCAGATTACTTCCTGCATATGTCATGCTTCATGAGTCCCTGAATGACGCTGAAATGTAATCAAATGCATACAAGTGCAGATTTAAGACCAAATTAAGGCTTTCCTTGTGTTGCTCAAAGAAAGTTTTAATGTGGAGTAAAAACTCGAGACTCCTGCAGCGTCTGACCGTAAAAACAATCTGAACGTTGCCCTTGAAAGCTTTTGAGTTTTTGAGCGCGCACGAGGACCCCGATCGCAAGCTTTTCTGTTCCCTTTTAATTTTATTTTCAACTTACCACAAATTCAAACTTCCTGTAGTGAGATAATAGAGCATGAAATCAGAGGTGAAAGCTGCATGACAGTTGAGCTAAACTCACCGAGGAAGCAGACACGGCTCCACAGCTTCATGGTGGTGAGGAATTCCCTTTTCTCTCTCTCTCTCTCCTACTCACTGAGATTTTAGCCTCTTAAAGTTGACGTATGACCATCAGCGGGACTGGTTACTTTCCTTTTTTGTTTCTTATTTTCCTTATTTTGTTCTTTTTTTTAAAGCGAGCTTCTTCTGCTGCTGCCGCTCTCACTCCTTCGCGATGAGCTTTCTGCTTGCTGCGTTCTCTCTCGCTTCCTCTCTCTCACCCTCTCCTCCCGCCCTCACTGTGTCTTTTGTCACTCACTCAGTGCCCGTTTCATTTGTGCTTAATGCTTCATGCTTGTTGTGTTAATGCACGCTATACAACCTAAAACGTGCTGAAAACAGGGCGGTCGATTGATGTGAGCCCTTTCTTTCTAAGACTCTTAGAGCTTTGTACCTTCGTCCAACAACTTTAGGATGAAGATGAACCTGGACTGTGGGTTACAACCCATGACCCGGCATCAGTTTTGGGTTAGTCACTGGTCCTTGAGTTGCAGGTTGGGATTATAATCTCTGTAATAATAATAATCAGGTGAAAACACTGAAAAAAGAAGCGCATCAGATCAGATGCATGCTCACATGCTGTTTTTCTTCACTCTTTTTGTGGCTACTTCACTTTTTCTCCACCTGCTGCAGTCTACCCTAACCTTTTCCTCTACCCCCCACCCCCACCCCTCTTTATTTCTCAACATCTCAACCCACTGTTCTCGCTCTCTTGCTCTCTATATGGTCTGAATGTATCCCCACCCTCTCATGTTTCCCTCGCTCTAAGGAACTGAGTCATCGACCACAGGCACAGGATGCTAGCTCAGTTTTGGCCTCGCACCTAAGAAACACATCGGCAGGACCTCTTTAGTGTTCATTTTCACTCGTTTGAAGCCACGACACACCATATAGCATTTTAAAAAATGCCTGCACAAACTACAGAAAGGAAAACGATTGCCTAAAATGTCTGAAATCCAGCTTTTGGTGCACTGGATGCTTTTAATTTGCAGCTTTTGTCCCATTTTTTTTAACCACAGCCTCAATGTCCTGACCAAGTTTATTGGATATCTCAGGCTTTTTGGGGGCATACAATAGTTTTCAGCCTGCATATCTCGTCACATTTTGCACAGTGATTCGCATGTGATGCCTAATGTTAACCACACGAGGGAGAAATCACACAAAACTACAGCACAGACATCACTGACGTTGTGAAGATGGCACTGATAAAGGATGGCAACAATCTGAGAGGCAGAGCAAGATCAAGAGCAGTAATTTCAGATGAAATTTGATCCGCTGTGTTAAACCATGTTTTTGTTCATGAAATGAGAACACGTGAAAAAATAGAAGGTATAGATAGTATGACCTGCAACAGGCTGGCAACCTGTCTGGTGTGTCTCTGTCTGCCTATGGCAGCTGGGATAGGCTCCAACCCTGCAACTGGATGGATGGATGGACACAGTGTCTCACAGTATAATTTAATCACATGGTAAATGGACTGGTGCTTTTCCACTCTAACCTCACACTCAAAGTGCTTTTTACACCCAATTACGCCCATTTTTAAAAGAGCGATTTCTAAACCAAAACACCTTGTCTTAACACACACACACACACTGCAAGTACACGTTGACCTGCATGCCATGTAATTTGATAAACAACCCACTATACCTCTTCCTGAGCCACATCTGCCCCCAGGAAACAGATGCAGTCGTGACTCGGTATTTGAGGAGGAAACTAAAAGATTAAAAGCAGTACATCATGTCAGCTCACTTTCATTTTAAAAATATTAAAAATATTCTTAAGACATATACTTCTCACATACACATAAACTTCTCACTCCCCAAAAATACTGTGTCATTGATTTAAGGAAGTAATATCCTCAACCTGAAGCACTGCCCATCCGCCTTTTTATACACAATTGACAAAAATATGAAGATATTTATAAAAGAAGTGACTTGGTAGTTATTTAATTATTGACGTCTAAGACTGATGTTGTCAGAGGAAGGAAGCTTCAGTTCATATTTATACTAAAACCCCCAAAACGGCCCAGCTCTCCTTCCATGGCAGTTTTTCACTTTGGGGCAACAGATCAAAACATCACAACAGAGAGTTCAAAGTCAAGGCTTCATCAGGTTGTGGTTAATGTTGGTTGTCAATTGTTGCTGCTGGTGCTGTTGTTGTTGTTATTCCCACCCACCCCTCATATCCATTGAGCATTCCCATCATCCTGCTTAGCTGGGACTTGACAGAGTTCTAGTCTGAGGAGAGCTGACTAGGATCTGCAGAACTACCTGGTTGGTGTTTCTGGGTTTGTGGAAGTTGAGGCGGTGCCATATTGTAGTTATGCTGACTGAGATTACGTCGTCTGGGCCTGTGGGGAGATGCGATGAGGTGAGGTCATTCAACATGCGCACTTCTTATAATTATGCTGGATGAGTGTTAAAGTCTCTTAGTAACAACGCTGCTGTTCAAGAAACTTTTAATGCTACAAACATACACTCAACAAAAATATAAACGCAACACTTTTGTTTCTGCTCCCATTTTTCATGAGATGGACTTAAAGATCTAAAATTCATTCCAGATACACAATATTACCATTTCTCTCAAACATTGTGATAAATCTGTCTAAATGTGTGATAGTGAGCACTTCTGCTTTGCTAAGATAATCCATCCCACTTCACAGGTGTGCCACATCAGGATGCTGATCTGACATCATGAGTAGTGCACAGGTGTACCTTATACTGCCCACAATAAAAGGCCACCCTGGAATGTGCAGTTTTTTGCTTTATTGGGGGTCTGGGGACTCAGAACCGGTCAGTATCTGGTGTGACCACCATTTGCCTCATGCAGTGCAACACATCTTCTTCGCATAGAGTT
>VVHJ01036958.1:0-14978 GCA_015107715.1 Tylochromis polylepis | reverse complement strand
AGTCCAATTACCAGTTCTGAAACCTAACTCAGCTCTCAGAACAAGCTGTGTGTTTCTGGGTCTGATGTTATGTCCTTATGTGCCAACTCTCCTCTCTAGCTGTTTGTCTTTACTGATGGAGAGGTGGGGAACACCAAAGAAGTGATAGATCTGGTGAAGAAAATCTCAGGTTCTCACAGGTGAAACCATAAAAACACAACTATATCTACACTATTCCCACAATGTCCAACATGTCCTCTGTGTACTCAAAGAAAACTGTTGTATTGCAGGTGTTTCTCTTTTGGGATTGGGGAAGGGGCCAGCTCTGCTCTCATCAATGGGATGGCCAAGGAAGGAGGAGGTCATGCTCAGTTCATCACAGGGACTGACAGGATGCAACCAAAAGTAAGACATTAAACACAATTAGAAGTCAAGTTAAACATTGCAGCAGCAGCAGTTACATATCTGAGATCAGACCTGCAGGGAGTGAAATGTCTGTTCCAGCTGTTTGTGTTAATTTTTTCAGGTGATGCAGTCACTGCGATTTGCTCTGCAGCCAGCTGTGGTCGACATCTCAGTCACATGGGATTTGCCAAAGGAAGTGTCTGTCACTGTCCTCTCTCCACCAATCACAGCACTTTTCCAGGGTCAGAGGTCACTGATTTATGCCCAGCTCACTGGACAGGTAGGAGCAGCATCCTCTCATGTTGTAGTTTAGGTATTGGATGAGAGTAATTAACATGACTTCTAACACTGTGATTCTGTGTCAGAGCTCAGAGGCAGCAGAGGGCTGTGTGACGGTGAAGTACAGCCTGGCAGGTCATCCCTCTGAGAACCAGCTGCACTTCAATCTCAGACCTGCAGAGGACACTGGGTAAAACAGTTTAACACAAACAACAAACTTCTGTTTTGGAATGTGAGCTTCCATGTGTTGAATTTAAAGCAACATTTTCAGAAACGTAACTCTACTTACTACAAATCAGTTACACAGACCTAATGCTGTTTGTCTAGTTTTAAACATGTTTCACTTTTTCCTAAACATTATTTATTTGGGAATAGGGGTATCATAATATCCAATAGTATATCATTACTGATCACAAACATTTAGACATGACAGAATAATCTCAGTCTGCAGTTTGTGTGAAATCAAGGAGCCATTTTTTTTTCTTCTTTTTTTTTTAAACTCAAGTCCAAACACTATTGTGCAATAATCTGCCACTTTTACTATAAAACACTACATAAAACACTGTTCACTAAGAACAAACAGCTTGACACACACAGGTACCTTACTAACAGCAACTATTTTGTGTCCTCAGTGCCTCTTTTTGTAAAGCATGACAGACTTGGCTGTACATTACACACTGTTATAGTGTTTGTTTAGAGAAGAAAACACAGCCTGTCTGACCTTTAGAGGCAAATCCACCAGCAGCAGAAAGGAATCTATACAAGATACTGCTAGGACTCCTTTAGCCTGATAACTGGGGTTAAGTAGAAAAACACACATCACATCTGTCTGGACTATAGGTCACCATCCTCTGTCAATGTGAGTGAGAGAAACAGAAAGTATAGCACAAAGGTAACTGGTAACTTTATTCCATTTATATATCTTGAAAATAAAGTCACTGGCAATACTGCATAATTTTTTAAAAAGCATTTTTGGACTTTAATAGCAAAAAATGCCTACATTTTACAGTAAGTTCCATGCACTGTTATCTATGTTTATCAGATTCTCTTAAAAAATCTTTAAATTTCTTTTTGCTTTCTTAACAATGTCTCCAAGAAGCCCAGTGACATAAATCAATTGGTTAAACTACAGTCATGTCTTTAAGACATCAAGACCTTGGTGAACTCTAATTTCCTGCTTCTAAATTCAGACTAAACTGAGGTTATTGTACTCGACCCTAAAAATCTCTGAAACATGATGTCTGACCAGATACTTAATGGCTTTACTTTGAACTACAGGAACATTGAAGAATCCTGGAGTCATTTTTGATCAGGATATCTCTTTTAATTGACATGTCAACCAAATATTTAGGACTATTTTCTTTTATTTGTGCAATATCTCTAACATTAGAAACATCCTGTCTGAGTGATGTTGAAAAATTGGTTAGTGAAAAAATTGGTGCATTTACTATTTTTAGGCTGGACTAATTCATTATTATCAGGTCACTGTAAAAGCTGACCTTCAGTCAATCCAAAACATTGCAGCGATGTTAAAAACTAAGGGAAAAAACCCTCAAATTTTCAGTGCCCTTAAAATCAAAATGAATCAGGATCCATTAGTCTTGGATTGAGACATTAAAAATGTTTGATTATGCTCTTTAATTTTACTTTCAAGTCAGATTGAACAAATGGGACAGGTTGTACCACCAAAACAAAAATATCAGTAGATTGTCCTGCCCAAATAGAATATGTGCATATTTTTCATTTGCAAGACCTGAGGGACTCAATTTCAAATCATTTAAAGTTTTTACAATATTTTCCACTTGACCATCTAGAGACTCCAATATTTATGTTGTATTTTGAAGAGACAACCTACTGATTGTTTTTGTGGCATGACTTGTCATGTTTGCTCAATATAGCATGAAATTTGAAAGGAAACAGCATTTTCTTCAAGTTTCTTATTAAGAATATCATGTTCAAAAAGTATTCTTCATGGTTTATTTTGTGAAATTCAGATAAATACTGTACAGAAATTGTCACTATTCACGTTTGGAATAGTAAAGGTCTTTAGCATTTTTAGACTTGGCATTTTTTTTTTTTTAAATGTATCTTTCTCAAATTACAGATCCTGATTCATTTCAGTGGTATGAAAGACAAGTGAAAATTTCAGGAATTTCTCTTAATAACAATTTTCGATTCATGTTCAAATATTACCTCAGATTTCAATGTGGGGGGGCGGGAGTCTGAAAGTAGGTTGATGGACCATTTAAAATAAATAAATATGCATCTTGAAAATTATTTGATATATGAAGCTAAAATTTTACACATTGATACACATTCAAATTTTGATCAAGCAGAAAATGTTCTTAAAATTTGCTGATTTGAGATGGCGAGACCCATATGCCAATAAACTGCCTCACCGTGTACACAGTGTAACTATAATATCAAAAAATGCATGCGTAACAGAAAGGATTTATGATGGACACTGGATTGATTTCATATTTGTGCCAAAGTAATAGGGTCAGGAAATGGTTGATGAATGAGAGAGCTCAATGTGTAATGACCGCAACCCTGCACACAAAACAATTGAATGACACAGTTTATTTATACAAGACCAGCATTACTGTCTGTGTGAATAAGCCAGCTCATTTGAATCATTTCACTTTAGAAAAACCATAATCCAAAGAAACAATTAAAAGCCCAAAAATAACAGGAGATTCATGCCCATGATGAGTATATTTAAACTTCTGATAACAACTGTACGAAGCTCTTTGTTTTCTTGCAAAAATTCTTTCAAAACGAGTGGACTTTAACCCCATGAGTCAGTGGTCCTGAAAACATGCATACAATAATATTGTTAATAATCAACTATCAGTGTAATCAACGTTTGACTCGCTTCCAGCTTATCGTAGCGTTCCTCGATTTCAGCAACTTCTGTGCTGTAGCCTGAGCTTTTCTACACTTGTTATGATCAAATTAAGGTGACTGTGTGGAGTATTTTGCTGCAGCTACTTGTCTGACTCAAAGGGAGAGACTCCCTTCCCACATCAAAACAGCAAAGTTAGAGTGAGAGTAAGACTAAGATACACAGGTACGGGTATACAGATTTGGGAAGTTTTGATCATTCTTCCAAAAGGACATTAGTGAGATCAGACATCGATTGGGATGAGTTCAGGATGCTGTGCAGGTCAGTCAAGTTCTTCCTCACCAATCTCGCTCATCCACGTCTTTATGGACCTTGCTTTGTGCATTGTTGCACAGTCATGCTAGAACAGGAAGGGGCCATCCCCAAATTGTTCCTTTAAAGTTGGGAGCATGAAACTGTCTAAAATGTCTTGGTATGCTGAAGTATTAGGAGTTACTTTTACTGGAACTAAGGGACAACCTACACTATAATCCTCCCTCCACCAAACTTTACACTTAGCACAATGCAGTCAGACAAATGCTGATCTTCTGACAACCACCAAATCCAGACTTGTCCATCAGAGAACACTCAGCTGATCTTTGCATTGCTCTTGGTGTTGTAAGGCTTGGATGCAGCTGCTCAGCCATTGAAACTTAGTCCATGAAGCTCTTTATGCACTGTTCCAAAATGTTGATTCTGTTCATCTGGATGTACAGAATCAACGTTTTGGGATTTCCTTACCTGGATGATTGAGTATGCATCAAGACATTCATGCACTGTTCTTGAGCTAATGTGAAGGCCACATGAAGTTTGGAGGTCTGCAGCAAACCTGTTAAAACTATTTTAGGATCAGATCCAAAATATACCATTAGAATATTATTTCTTCCTTTCTGTGTTATTTTTAACATAGAATTCTACTCTGAGCCCCTCCTGCATGGCCGAACTCCTCACCCTATCTCAAAGGGAGAGGCAAGCCAGCCTTCAGAGAAAGCTCATTTCCACCGCTTGTATCCACAATCTTGTTCTTTTGGTCACTACCCAAAGCTTGTGACCATACGTGAGGGTAGGGTCTTAGATCGTAAATTGAGAACTTCGCTTTTACACTCAGCTCTCGCTTTACCATTTGGACCTGTACAGCGTCTGCATTACTGTAGCCGCAGTACCAATCCATCTGTCGATCTCCTGCTCCCCTCTCCTCTCACTCATGAACAAGACCCTGAGATGCCTGACCTCCTCCACTTAGAGCAGCAACATGTCCCTGACCCAGAATGGCCACTCAATCCTTTTCCGGCTGAGGGCCATGGCCTCAGACTCGGAGGTACTGATTCTCATTCCCGCCAAGTCACACTTGGCTGCAAACCGCCCCAGTGTAAGGTGGAGACCACCAGTTGATGAAGCAAACAGAACCTGTCAACCAAGACAGCCCTACAACATCCAGAACCTTCAGGAACTCAGGGCGAACCTCATCGCCCCAGGATCTCTGCCACCAAGGAGTTGCTTAAGATCCTCAGTGACCTCCAGTGCAGGGATGGACGAGTTGTCCCCAGACTGTGCTTTCTCTACGGAAGATGTGTCAGTGGGATTAAGGAGGTCCATGAAGTATTCCTTCCACTCCCTAACAATATCCTCAGTTGAAGTCAGCAGCGCTCCACCACACTATCCACAGTGCAGGAAGAGCACTGCTTTATCCTCCTGAGTTACCTAAAGTTTTGCCAGAAACTCTTCAAGGCATTCTGAAAGTCTTTTTCCATGGCCTCTCCAAACTCCTCCCTGTCGGTACCTATCGGCTGCTCCCAAAGTCCCACAGGCTATCTAAGCTCAATAGGACTCTTTCTTCAGCCTGATTGCTCCCTTCACTTCTGGTGGCCACCGTCTGGTTTAGGGGCTATCACCACAACAGGCAAAAGTTAGCAATTTTAGGAGAAATTATAATTTGATGGACTCTCTGGTTTTGTCACATCACAGTACTGTTTGTTTGAAAGGTAAACCTGAGCACAGAGTTGTTATGAAGTGAAGACTCTGAGGGAGAACTGAGAGATTACTTTGACTGTCCCGACTGGGTGTTGTTTAAATTTTCTTTTGTGGTGATATGCTATTTTATCCAGTAACAAGCTGTCTATTAGCAAATGCACTTAAACATTTTCTTTAGCAGATTTTATAAAGGAGATAAAATTACAAGACGAGATATCACTGTTTTTTGGGAATTAATATAAGTCTAGGTAAAATCAGCTACTAGTAGAGGATGAGATGAAGAAGGAACATTCAAGGAAGTAAGTCTATTGTGGCGATGCCAAACAAGATACAAACGGTGTGTATTTTTCTGATGAATCTTATTCTGAATTGGCTCAACAGTTTAACACTTTGTGTTACACTTTTTGTTCATTTTGGGAAAGCGGTGGATCAAAATTGTTAACCTGTTTGTGTGTAAATCTTTTTGTTGTATCAAAGTGATGAAACCTTGGACCCGAAGGTCTGGAAAGGAAATTATTATGGTTTTGTGCAAGAGCAGTGAGTAGTATATTTTCATGTATTTTCCTAGCATATAGAAGAATCTATTGGGGTTCCAGTGGCAAAGGTAAAACCCAGAAGATAATACAATAGTATAAAAATGGATGCAAGTTACTGAAAAAGTAATGTAACAAAAATGACAAATATGATGACTCTGTAATGTTTTCCTTCTTGTCTGCAGACTAACGGTCCACAGGTTGGGAGCTCGGACTCTCATTCGCTCACTGGAGATGGAGGAGAGTGATCACAGAGGACAGCCAGGTGGATCAGTGAAGGAGAAGGTGGTGCAGCTCAGTGTCCAATCAGGAGTGAGCAGTTCTTTCACTGCCTTCATTGCTGTCAACAAAGACAACAGCGAAGTGATTCAAGGACCTCTTGTGCGCAGAAATGTTCCAACACCCTGTGAGTTTATTTCAAAAGAAAAAACTAAAACTCTGTCAGCCACAGTTTGACGATGAAGATAGCTGAACTTGAATGAAAGGAGTACAATGATATATTGAAAAGCAGACCATAAGAGTCACAGGATCCAGACAGTACAAATATAAAGAAAAGTTGGTTAAGGTGAAAAGTGATTTTCAATAGCAAAAAAGATGCAAGGAATCAAGATACCAATAGGAGAAAAAACAGTAAACACGAGAGGACAACAAATACTACAGTTTGTGGTATTTGTATATCACCCTAATAATGTTCAAAGTGAATACTGTAGTTGGTTGTTAACACCACAGACCCACACAGCATTCAATCACAGTCAAATTGTCTTTATTGTACAGATTTTGTACACACGATGCTTCCTCCTCTGCAACTTGACCACCGAGCTTCCTGTTCGGCACCTTATGTTTCCCAAAAGCTTGCAGCTGCCTCCTTACACACATGCCTCTCTCCGCTAGTCCCAGCAACACTAAAAAAGTGAGTGTGTTCATGAGCCTAATTCCCTCCACCTGGACCTCAGCCTCCCTGGCACTGCCCTTCGAGCCTGCTGCACCACCCCTCCACTGCAGCAGCGCCAAAGACCACACCCCTGCCACACAACCCCAACGCCCAACTGAGGCTGGGGCCATATCTGGCTCCCCCCACGTAAACGGGAGAGGAAATCGGCCACAATCATCTGCGTCCACAGCCTATGGACCACCTTGAACTTAAAGGGCTGTAAAGCCAGGTTACCACCAAGTGGTCCAGGTGTTGGCATCCTTCATGCAGTGGAGCCACTGTAGCGGAGCGTGGTCTGAGCAGAAGGTGAACGAGCATCCCAGGAGGGGCTGATGTAGAGAACAGGGTGGTTGACCCCCCTTACCTGCTGGGACAAAACAGCCCCCAGCACTCTGTTTGAGGCGTCACTCTGCAGGATGAAAGGGAGGGAAAAGTTAGGTGTGTGGAGGAGCGGCTCCCCACAGAGAGCTTTTTTCACCTGCACAAACGCCACCTGGCACTGCTCCATCCACTGGACCAGATCTGGGGCACCCTTTCAGGTGAGATCAGTCAAAGGCCTGGTCAGGTCCACGAAACCAGGCACGAACTGGCGATAGTACCCCGCCATGCCCAGAAACTGCCTCACCTTCTTTTTGGTCCTGGGGCACGGGGAGGATACAATGGCAGCTGTTTTCTCCATCTGTGGACGCACCTGCCCGCTCCCCAAGTGGTACCCCAGATACTGTACCTCCTTCCATCCAATTGAACACTTCTTAGGGTTGGCCGTGAGCTCCCCCCTGCCTCAGGGTCTCCAGGACCGCGGCCACCCGCTGCACATGCTCCACCCAGGTGTTACTGTGGATGATAACATCATCTAGGTAGGCAGCAGCATATGCAGCATGCAGCCGCAGCACCTGGTCCATGAGGCACTGGAAAGTGGTTGGGGCTCTGAACAAGCCAAACGGAATTGTGAAGAATTGGTACAAACCGCATGCAGCTGAGAAGGCCTTTTTTTTTTGTTTGTTTTTTGTTTTGTTTTTGTTTTTTTAATGTTTTTTTTCACCCCTTAAACTCTGCAGACAAAGTAATCTGCCAGTACCCCTTGGTTAAATCCAGCATTGTGAAAAATTGAGCTGTGCCTAACTGGTCCAGGAGCTCATCAACCCGGGCCATAGGGTAGGCATCAAACCACGACATTTCGTTCACCTTGCGGTAGTTGACACAGAACCGTATAGACCCATCTTTCTTCACAACCAGAACTATGAGGCTACATCATGCGCTGTACGACTCTTCTATTACCTCCGTTTTCAGCATCCTGGCGGCTTTTAAGCACCAACAACTGGGTGTGTTCCTCCTCTGCGCGAGTTTCACACCTCACTTGATAAAGCCTATCATTCAATAACACAAAGTGCAGGTAGGTCCACGTGGCTTTAGGGCGCACCAAGTGACCATCAATTACTATCACTTGGTCGAAGGCTGAGCGTAGGGTGTTGTCACGAGACTGCTCCAGTGGAAAATCTTCCGTGGGGCGAATTACTTGCGCTGGCGGGGCCTCACAAGAAGGACCCGCCATTTCCTCTCCCCAACAGTCAGTGTTGGACAACCCCATGTCATCACTGAGCGCCGTGCAGACGCTACAAGCTACTACCGGTTGTGATCACATCCCCACATACTGCCCCAGAAGTTTATTAAACCCCGGCCAATTTGTCCCCAAAATCAGGGGATGCGACAGGTGCCAACTAACTGCAGCCTTTATTCTATGTGTTTTTCCCTTAAATTAAATAAGCAGCGGCACTATGGGATATTTGTGGATGCCCCCATGCATACATCTAACCTCCACCCACTCCACCTCCAACAATGCCCCAGGGCAAACCAGGGTTTGGTGGACCAGAGTCTGCATGCAGCCCGTGTCCACCAAAGCCTTATCGGACCTTACCAGAATGCTGTATGTCCCTCCTGGACCAGGGGAAGGGTGCTGGAACCCCTGCAATGCGAAACACCTGTTTTGTCAGCATGTGTGCCTCCCCCTCCGACGGTCACATGGCCGGGCTCACGTGAATTGCTGATCCTCCCCCATCATCAGACTGCCTCTCAAAGCGGCGGCAGGCTCAGAGTCGCCGTCTGGGCCTCCCCCGACAGTAGTGACACCGCAGTGCCCACTCCATGGCAGGCCACAGACTACACCCCTGCTACATTGATCTTTTCAAGAAATTACATGTCTTGACCTTTTTTATTATTATTATTGTTATTATTTTTTAAAAATTTTGTTTAGTGTATAAATCCATGCGAATGTGTGCTCGAGCAGCCATAAGTAATTAAAAGCAGGCAATCTGGCATGTAAAGGATAATAAAGAAGTGCTATAAATACTGCAGTGACCAGTAAGACTAAGCTTTACTGGCAGACACATCAGGGAGGTGAGAGTAATAAGTTCTGAAATGTGACAGTAGTTTGGACATGAAAACAGAACAACCAGACTGAATGGAGAAAGATATCATATCACATTTTAAATACTGTCTGTAGTGTTTGTGTTATGTCTGCTTCCCTAAAACAACATCAGGTTCTTTTTAACAAATTCTTATGAAATATTTTGACCCTTTTTTCTTTTTTCTTTTTTTTTTACATCCTAGGTGCTTTCCCCATGGCAATGCGTTCAGGACGTATGGGTAAGAAGCTGAATATCAGTAAGACACATCTGCACATCTATGCATTTCTAACAATGATTAGAAACAAGCTAAAACATTTCCATTTTAAGTTATTCAGAATGTTAAATAATAAATACTGTATGTACAGTTGCAGTAGTACTTGCTTTGGTAGTCTTTAAATACCACTAGTAACCTGTGAAGCACTGCAGTAATATCAGAATCTAGTAGTAGTTTATTCTGTCTCACATGAAAACAGAAAAACCAGATTAAACATGTGAAGATCTTAAATACTGTTAGTATTGTTGTAGTATAGTTAGAGTATTTGTAGTATTTTTCTGTATAACCTAACAATGTAAATAAGTCAGTACTCAACTTCTTATGCAGTTGTTGACCTAATGTGTTTCATCTTGACCTCATGGGAGTTTATATTTCAGAATATTGGTGAACATATTTTACACTTTAAATACTACTTATAACGCTACCTGTGAGGCACTGCAGTAATATCAGAATTCAATTATTTTACAATTTTTTTAAAAATGTATTTTGTTAGCTAATCCTGTTGTGTGTGTGTGTGTGTGTGTGTGTGTGTGTGTTATTGTAACTTGAACTGAGGCTGAGTGATTTTGTGGCAGACAGTGCTTGATGCAGAATGACCACGAGATGAGAAAACAAATCAACTGGGAAAAAAAATCTAAACACTAGAGAACAAATTGGAAATAACAAATTATATAAACCAAGGATGTTGAGCAAGAGGTATAAATACAGCAGGGATCAATCAGAGAACAGGATGCATGTGAGGAAACTTTACTGGCAGACATGTCAGGAATGTTACGACGTGAAAATGGAACAACCAGACTGAACAGATAAACTTTGTATATATTTTAAACACTGTTTGTACTATTTGTGTTGTATATCAGCCTATGAATGTTAAAAGTAAGAAATTAAATGTCTGGACCTATTCTTTTGTTTGCATAATAGCGAGGATGGCCATGCCAATGTGTGCACCCATGAGTAAGTAAAAACTGAATGACAGTACACCACACATCTGTGCGTTTATTAAAAAAACAAAACAAAACAAAAACCCTTTACCATTAACTTTTTTGAAATGTTAAATGTACAATACTGTATGCAAATAGCTGCCATATTTGCTTGGATAGCCTTTGTAATGGGCTGTGTCCCAAAGTGAAGGCTTTTATTTGATAACCTCAGCCTGCCTTTGCCTTTGTATCCATTTTAAAGCTGGAGGTTGTGGTGTTGCCAGTTTTTATTTTTCTCTAATATGTTCACACTGTTGTAAACATTCAACCTGATTTTTTTTTTTTTAACATAGTGCTCATGAATGCTCCATTGGCTGCTCCATCTGCCATTAGTAAGTAAAAGCTGAGTGACAACACATATCTACACACATATGCATTTCTGAAAATAAAAACAAAGAAACCAATATGTTTGTATTTGAACTGTATGTTAAATGTCAAACATTGACTGCACAGTTGCTGCAGTATTTGTTTTGACAGTTGTTGTAATTGGCTGATTCCTTAGTCAGCAATTAAAAGCCGTGCAAGCTTTTGCTTATAGTACCATTTATGACAAGTTGCAACTCACGATAATGACCTCAGAAGCCATAAACTTACTGATCTAAACAGCAAATGAAATGTCTAATTTTCGAAACATTTTCATACCAGCATCATAATCTAGCTGCAATTCCTTCCATGTGAAACTTTTTTTTTTTAAATTAGTAAATAATTAGAAATTTAATATATTAAATATGTAATCCTATTAAAACTGTGACAGATACCATGACTTTGTGAGATTCAGAGAAGGTCGTATCTGTATGTTTGGCTCCTTCAGTAAAGCGCTGTTTTCTTCTCCCCTACACAAAAGAGTAAAAACAATGAAAAAGACCTTTTAATAAGTTAATGTGTCCAACCTTAAATTAAATATGTGTGCATGTTTATCAACATTTAGATTTAAATACAGTTTAAATATTGTAGTAATATTTAAACTCGCTGTAAGACTCTCAGAAGACAAAAACTTGATGTGGCGACATTACATATTAGCATGAAATATTAATCAGTTTTTCTCATGGTAATTTGCTTTCCTTAAAGATGAAGACCGATGAATGTGAGTAAAAGGAGTACAATGATAAATTTAAGAGCGGAATATCTGAGTCAGGTTCAGACGATCCAAAAGCAAAAAGTGACACTGACTTTAAAATATTTGTTACAAGAAATCAAGATTCTGAGTAGAAAGGTGACAATGATATACATTTAAATACTTTTATACTATTTGTTTTGTATTTGTATATCAACAAGTCAGCAATTTAGTGTTCTGTAGTATATGTCATAAGAATTTGCTGACTTTTTTTTTGTTTTTTGCTTTCTTTATTTTTCACATTATAGTGTGTGACTCCGTGGCATTTCACGCAGGTAAGCAGAACCTAGATGACACATCTATGTAAATATGTAGATGTGTGTATCTGTACATGTGGAAACAAACCATCATGTTGTGTTTTTGTTGTTTTTTTTTTAAACTTATTTCACATGTTAAATATGCAATACTTTATGTACAAGCAGTATTTGCTTTGATGGTTGTTGTAGTGGGTTGTGTCTTTAAACAGAAAGTGAAGAATGAGGGTTTTTTAAATGTATACATATTACAATTTGTAATCATTTTCAAGTCACTAATAACCTCAGAAGCAAGAAAGTTGATATTTCTTCTAACCCTTCTTCAAATGTAATGTCTTCATCTCATGCCATCTTTTATGATTTTTAACATCGTGATGTAGGATTGAAGCATACAGGTGAGTCCTCAAAAGTCACACGCAAGTCAGACTTGTAGAGCTTGGTTTAGGCTTGTGGATCAACCCTTGAATGAACCCTTTTGAACACATTTTTTTTCCATACATATGCATCAGTTAGAGCAGCAAAGAAGCAATAAAAAAGAGTAAATACAGCAAAACCAATTTTAATAACTGTGAGAATCCATATTTTGTACTTGTAATTTAGGCATTTCTGTGAATACACAGACGGCTTTTATCACAGCTTTTCTTTTTCTTTAATAAGTTCACACTGTTGTAAACATTTGATTTGTGATATGGACCGCTTATGTAGTTATTACAATTTGAAAATGTAATTTTCAAATTAATAAATGTTTATTTGTTGCATAGTTTACAAGGTGGTGGTTTATGCACTGGTTTATCATATAGAGTTCTGTCTTCTCATCTAGCACCATAATCAGGTCCAGTTGTTATTTCATCTTTGTTTTACCAGCTGCTGCACCCAAGCAGCCACCCAGAGACTCTTTGCTGCACTTAGTCTCCCTGCAGGGGGCGTCTGGCTGCTGGCTGCTTGATCCAGCTCTGGCTAGTGCACTGGGAAAGACCAACGAGGAGGTGGAAAAGTCGAAGCCTGAAAAGGTGGACAGTTGTCAATTTAACTAACACAAAATGATAATGTGAGATATTGTACAACAGATTTGATTGTATGATTTGAACAAAAAACAGGATAAAACAAATGAAAATGAAGTCAAACTAAATGTAGGCTTGCCTCACAGCGTGAAAAAAAAAATCTATATATCAGAAGATAAAACAAAAATAACCACACACAGCAAAAATTAATTTCTCATCATCCGTTCTTGTAAAAATATTTCAGCACATTATTTTAGAGCATTTACATGATCACAGTTTGGGATTACATCAGGAACAGCATCCAGTGTAATAATCTGCCAAATCAAATATGCAGAGCTACACACCTTGGTGACCCCTTGTGACAAGGAGGCAGCCAAAAATATCTAATGTTACTGGTTGCAGGAAGTAAAATCATGTGGGATGCTTTTATGTGTTTTATTTTATTGTCTTCTAATTTGGTGAATTAGGCTACCAGTGAAGTGTGGGCCACCATTCTGGCTCTGATCTGGCTTCATGGTTTCAAGATGGATGCAAAAGACGAGTGGGAGCTTCTGGTTATGAAGGCTGCCTCATGGCTCCGTGCTCAGAATGGTAGTAGCAATGATAATAACAGATAAATGCTTTAAAAAAATGGTTCCATGCTCCAGTCAGCTTTTCTTCCACATTCATAATTTTAATATCTGTGTTGTAGTTTCAGCGCCGTGTGTGACAGAGTGCGTGGATGCTGGAAATGTTCTGTTGGGTTGCAGCGTGAAGAAAGAAGCTCTGGGCCTCTGAGGGTTTTCTTAAAGTGGCTTCATCAGAAGCAGATCTACTTACACCAATACTTTGAGTCAGTGCTGTTTCATATTATGTACCCTGCTGTTATGCAATCAGAAGTGTTATATATTCTTTTGCATGCTAGTTCTTAGTGAAATGGAGTGAATGGAGCTAAAATACCTATTAAGAGACTTTACACCAAAAAGTCCAAAGTTTATCTTCACTTTTACAAAAGAAAAGCAATTATATTATGGGAGTGAATTAAACTGAAATGAAACCACACAGAACATCATTCTGTTTCTTTCACAGGGATTTTCCATAAAATGCTAACAAGCAAAAATGAGTTTTGCTTGTTGCAGTTTGATGGATGAAGGATTTTTGTGAACATCAAAATAAAAATTTTTTTTTTACAAGCGTGGGGTTTTCAATATTGAATATTCAGTAAAATAAGTTATATAGAAAATGTTGATGATCAAATTTAGTTTGTGTGCATGTGTCACAGAGCCATGGCTCACTGGTTGAGGGCGCCTGACTGAGTTAGAACCTGAATTTAAAAACTGCTGTGTATTGTGTGAATCCCTCCCTTTAAACCAATGCACCTTTCGAGGTCCTCCTTCTTAGTTGCACAAGAGTATTTTGTGCACGCTAACGGGCATCATCCAGTATGCTGTAGTTTCTAGATGCCCTTTATCTGCACTGCTTCCTCAATTCTGGACTACACTGTTATTTCAACCATTCATGTGCAGTGTGTACACTTGACTGGAGGGCACCCAGACAATGAGAGGAGGTTCACTTGTGTTACGACCCGGCCTAGGGGATGACCGGGACCCAACATGATTATGATGACTGTCCCCACTTCAACCACTCCCAAGAAAAGCCAGTTGGCAACTGAATTCAATAAGCAGCAATTTATTGACGTCGGTCATGAGCTAGACCCAAAATAACAAACAAAAATAAACAAAAGACATGATCTTAACCTAACTCCTATCACAAAACATGAGAAAACGACTTCCAAAACAAAAAGGGCGGCTCACGCCTACTTGCTGCGGTGCTCAGTATTTACAGTGTTGATAATTTACAAGAAAGATGTGCGACAACTATTTACAAAGGCACTCTAACTCACCCAACATAACTCACAGAATCTGTCTTTCACAAACTATCAAACAAAGCGAACTCAAGGTTATCACACAAGATTTCAAGCACTAATGA
>VVHJ01036956.1:26688-51502 GCA_015107715.1 Tylochromis polylepis | reverse complement strand
TGTCATGATCTGCTGTGTGGCAGGCGGAATGGTGGACCCAAATGCAGGACTCGTAGAGGTGTGAATGAACTAAACTTAACTTTATTTGTTGCTTCTCCATACAACAACACACACGAACAAAAAACCGGTAGGCAGGCTGGCAGACGGAACACACAGAAGAGATGAGGGTAGATGAGAGTACGACGCGACACAGAACCAAGAACACACAGGGCTTAAATATACAGAGATAACGAGGGGACCAGACACAGGAGGGCGACACAGCTGAACCTAATTAACCAGACAACACACGTAGACAAAACTGAATACATTCACCACAGACACAGACCTTCAACATAAGACAGGAAATTATGGCACACAGACTGGCCTAGGGTGAACTCAAAGACTAATAATAATAACACAAATCAAAACCACTGGGTCACCGACCCAGGACCGTGACAATTCCTCCATACATCCATCACACATACATCCACTCATACATCATCCATCCATCCATTCATCTCTCATTCATCCATCCATACATCATCATCCATTCATCCATCATCATCATCCATCCATTCAACCATCATCATCCATACATCATTCATACATCATCCATACATCCTCGATACATCCGTACATAGATTCATACGTGATCCATCCATTCATCCATACATACATCATCATCCAATCATCTATCATCCATACATCCATCCATCCATACATCCATCCATGATCCTCCATCATCCATCCATACATGCATGCACCATCCATCACACATCCATCCATACATACATACATACAACCATTCATCCCACATCATCGATTCATTCATTCATCATCCATCCATCATCATCCATCCATACATGATCGTCCATCCATACATCATCATCCATCATTCATCCATCCATACATCATCATCCACACATCATCATTCATCCATCCATCCATCCGTCAGAGCTGCTCAGCCTGTGATAGTTGGGATTTTAGCGTAAGACAAACAATTCATGAATGATCAAATGATTAGTAGTTCTGCTTGTTTCATTTCAGGATCTCACCTGAGTATCAGGCTGAGTTTAGTAAGACTCACTGAGGGGTTCAATCTGAAGTAGACCAGATAAAATCAGCTTCAGATGTGAAACGACTGGCTTCAGCAGGTCCACATCAGCTGTTTGCTTTGAGGATCTTCCACTTTTGCATCATCACAGAATGAATCCAGAATGAAACAGCTGATTAAAGCAAGCGGCTCTGTCTGTGGTGGTGAACTCGTTAATCAGATCTGTGTGTCTGTAACGTGTGATGCTGATTAGTGAGCAGGTCCAAACGAGCAGGCCGATCGATAGCAGGCAGAGCAGAGCTGCTGAAAGGAAAAACATTTACAAACGAGCAGCAGCTGAGCGAAGACAGCAGTGAGGACGGGTCATTACAGCGGCCAGTGAGACGGAACTAAAATATCTGGTAAACTCAGAGAGAAGGAGGAGGAAGTTTGAAACTGTCCTTAGAGGTTATTTACAGCATGTACGGAGGCCCTGCTGGGACATCTCAGGAGCAACACACATTACACAGGAAGTGACGTCTTCTTCTTTGGCTCAAGGTTTCAAAGACATCTCTGCATGTGGTGAACCAAAAAAGTTCTGTTTTTAAAGCAAGCCCAAATCAAAGTCTCTCAATAACAAAAAGATTGTTTTTTAACAGAAGTTCAAATCAAATCTGTTCTGCTCTATGCTCACACTCTCAGTTATCTGAATTTCTTTTGACTATTTTTCATTCAGTCCGGCTGAGTAACGAACCGGAGGTGGACGATCCTAGCTCAGCGGAGGAGTTTCCCAGGACAGTGCTCATTTTTCCTGCCTCGCTGCGGCTCGTTGGTGAGGGAATGATCCCTTCACCCGTCCCTCCATCCTTCACCCCCCAGACAGACTCGGCAGAGGAGTCGGATGTCTTCTCTCTCCATCATCCTCTGCCTCACCTCTTCGTCATCCTCCTCTGCGCCCTAGTCTTCCTCCGATGGAAGTCAGCTGCAACTCCATCAGTTCATCCATCTTCCTCTCAGAGACAGAAGCAGGGGGAAAAAGGTCAGAACCAGAACAAAACATCATATTTTAAAAACCCACGCATGTTCAGCCTGATGGGCTTTAATCAACTCACTAACAGTAACTCCACCTGAGGAAGAAACCTGGAGATCTGCTGATGTTAGAGCACAGAAGAAGAAACATACTCCAGGAGCCAGAAACCTGAAGACAGTGGTAGGGCTAGCAACCAGAGAGCCATCTGATCTTCATCAGAGTCCAGGATTCCCTTCAGTTCAGGGCTTCAGCTCCACAGAGGTCCAATCAGAGCATCAGATCACTGCGATGAAGACGCCACCTGCATGTGTCTTTGTTTCATTCCAAATTATCTGCTGATTAAACAGTCATGATCAGACCATGTTCACTACAGCACACCCGCTTTTGAATCTCTACATGAATGATTTAAGAGCTTTCAGTGTCAGTTTGATGATGAAAAATCAGCTGCACAGTTCTTCTTCTTTAATTACTGAATGAAAGCCGTTTAAGGAAATGTTGGAACAGATGACCTTAAAACCAGAGTTGAGTACAGGACCAGGACCTGGCACAGTCTCTGTTCTGCTCCACCGGATCTAATCTGTGATTAATCAAACAGAGAGAGAGTCTGAGCGCTTCAGCCACTCCTGGAGGAGGTGCTGGACATTAAGGCAGATTCAGGCTTCTGAGAGAACTCTGACACTGATGATGGTACACATCATGGAGCCTAAAATTCAGCTTTTACTGACTAACCATGAGACACTAAATAAGCACAGAGACAAGCAACACCACCAAAACCATAAAAATACATTGAGTGAGTCAGAAACGAGTGAAATAGCTGCTGCTCCCCTCCAACAGGGCTAAACACATTTCTGGGGTCTGGACCTGGATCAGGCTGTCACACTCCCAGCAGCACCGCAGGAGTCTGTTTGTCTTTTGATATATTTGTATGTTAAAATACACTGAATTAAAATATTACTGCTCACCTGTGAATAAATGCATCATATGAGAGTCACTGATATGGCTTTGAACCATTTTCTGCTCTGTGATCTGAGATCCCATCACGGCTCAGACCTGCAGCATGGCTGGTGTCTAAGACTCACAGACTTCTCTCTGAGGCTAGTCGGGTTTACTTTCATCCACTTGAGACAAAACAATCTATCCCTGAAGGAACCTCACGCTCTTATTTTGAAAGTTGAATTGCTGCTAACGAGTTTCCTGCAGGTAAACTGATGTGAGACTCCTCCTCCTCTATGTTGGACTGCAGCAGGTGGTGGTGGCTCAGTTTTACTTTCAGGACTCTGGGGCTGGATTGAGAGGTACCTGCACTCTCAGAAGCACAGGTGCAGCAGGAGTAGCAGCGAGGTCAGCAGCAACAACAGCACCTTTCAGCCAATAGAGTCACACCTTTACCCAATCCTGACAGGCATCAGAAACAAAGGGTTTTAACGCACAAGAGGCTCTCTGTGGGTTTGAGGAGCTTGTGGTGGTTTCATGAGCCATCAGCCCTGCTCCCAGTGGATTGTGGGAGCTGAACGGGAGAGAGGGGACCGGTGAAGAGGGGAGTGGGTGTAACTCTGATTTGTTTTTCTAGCCAATCAGCATGCCTGACGGGAGAGTCGTGACCTCAGCGTTCTCGTATTCATCTGCACGCACTCAGTTTGAGCTTAAAACAGTTGATGTGTGTGACTGCAGGGAGGAAGATGTGAAACACATACACACACACACTGAAACAGCGATTTGTTCACTGAGATCACATTTCTGGATTTTTTTCTGTTTTCTGTTGTTTTCCTTCTGGCGAAAATATCGATTTAGATTTGGAAACACATTTCTCATAATGCTTTGAGGATGTCAGCTGAGTTCTTCCAGTTCATTTCAGAGCTCAGAGTAACTGTGTGTTACTGCTGGGCTTCATATCTGTTCTCCATCAGTGCAGGCTTCATGTTTGCTCAGTTTCTTCTAGACCTGTGATCTCAAACTCCAGTCCTCGAGGGCCACTGTCCTGAAACTTTTCCATGTGTCCCTGTTGCAACACACCTGAATACAATTAGTAGGTCATTAGCAAGAGTATAGAACTTGACTGCATGCTGAAGCAGCAACCCCTAACCCTACTCAAGTAAATTTAAGTAAATGTCAGTGTTTGGAAAAATGTACTTCTTAAAGTACTTTTATTGCACCATGTTCATTCACTCATGAGATGCTGTAACATGAATCAAATGGCTGAATTGCCACCTCAGCATACAGTCAAGTGCTATGGAGTCTTGCTAATGACCTACTAACTGTATTCAGGTGTGTTGCAACAGGGACACATGGAAAAGTTTCAGGACAGCGGCCCTCGAGGACTGGAGTCTGAGACCCCTGTTCTACAGGATAGAGTGTGTATAACTAATAGATGGACAGAGCCAGTGACTGCGTTTTTGTTTCTACAGGCACAGTAATCAACATAAATAATGAAGCCATATTTTCATGACATGTAACCTGTTAAAGCAGTGATGCCACAGAATCATCTTGTCCTTTTGGGTTGTTTTTGCCATTAACAGTGAATCTTATTGACCTTTTAAGCTGAACTGTGTTATGACAGCAACGCCGCACTTGTAAGTGGTGTCAAGCAATGTGCACGCCACAGCCAGTTTGAAATAAAAATGTCAGCCCTAAATGCAATGCACTTTTCATAGTTTATTTAAACTTTGCAGGGTTGGGTGGAATGCACCGCGTGGGAGAGTTTGATACATAAATATGAAATATGCCAGTTTATTATGCACACTGCATTCACACTCCTTAGTGTAAATGTGGGAACAACTTGACTGAGATGAAATACAAAATGTGTTTCCGGAAGAGTTGGTTTCTGATGCTTCGCACTGAGCCTAAAAGGATGCTGCACTGATGGCTGTTGAGTAGTATGAAAGTTGACCTAGATGGACAGTAACTATCAGCACTTAGTGCCTGTGAGCATATCAGCACTTTATAATGTGCGAAAATAACTTTGACTTGAATAATGAGCATTTATTTTATCTGTGTGTGTGTTTGTGTGCTAAAGTTCTTTAGGTTGTTGTGATGGCCGATATTACTGTATGCATTACATTTTATCACTGACTATAGAATTATTTGCAATAATAAATCACTAAACCTGTCAGCAAATTCTGAAACATAATATGATTGTTTATCCAAAATGATCACAAAGTCAATAGTCATCTATAGTCAAGGGGCAATACACTTATTTGGATGCTCTTGCATTTTTCTAAATTAAAATATTAACAACATGAACATGTAAAAAACTTGACTTTATTTTTAGGCCTGCAGATTGACAATACTGCGGGAATAACACGTTATGCCATGTGCAGCATGGTGCGTTTCATTTCGTGTAATGCACTGTGACATACAGTATAAGCTCCAGAGAATCTTATTTTCTCTCTGAGTGTGTCCTGGGGCTTAACTACGTCACATTTTATAATGGCTGCCAGTTCTACATGTCCTCAAAAGGTGGTCCCTCTGTAGTGGTGAAAGGAGGTGCCACTGTGTGGAAATGATATTCGGTCAGCTTTGCTTCACCGAGTCACAAAACAACTCATTACCTCAGCTAAGAGTGCATCTTATGTCTGTGCTGGAGTGTGTAGTACATTGTGAAGGTGTGGGTGTTAAAAATAAATAAATAAAAATTAAAAGGAAAGTCCAGATTGTACTGCATGTTCAATTTCAAACTGAAGCACCAGGAAATTATTTTATCCAATAATATTTATGTAAAAAAAAGAAAGTGAGGTACACAGTGATCTGTAGTTTGACTGTGAAAATATTGGCCAGATAATTAATGATGCCCTGGGTCTGTGATTTTCAGTAATATTTAATGCCTAGCGTATCATAGTTGATGCATGACACGACACATTTTTAAGAAATAATTTTTTTTTAAAACTTCGATGTAACCAAATTTTTTGTCAGAAGGTTCTAAAAACACTCGAGTTTGAAAAAAAGTTTGAATTTTCTGGCAATTATTTCATGGTTCAGGCTTTTAAATTGCAGATTGAAGTTCTGTTGGTGATACATGTGTCGCACCAGCAGGAACTTAACCTCATGACACTAGATGCCGTCACATAATCATATGTAATGTCAAAGGGCAATTTCTGGTTGAGGATGACATTAGGCTAATTTGGCACTGATAGTCCTTCAAGTAGAAGCAATGTTCAGAATCTACACGCTGACAGCTCTGTGTGTTTCTATATGGACACTGTGTTTTGAGCTAAATGCTTATAATACATACGTTTATAATGTTTACCATGAAGGTCACTATTTAAACCCATACTTGCAAATCTGACTGCTGGTTAACATCCCCAGTTGGTGTTATATAGAAGTTACCATCCAAACAAATTCCATGATGATGTTCTCATTAGACCGATTCATTTACTCGAGACTCAGCATGTTTGAACAAACATTTTATGGTGCTACACTGAGATCAACAAAACAATGCCCACAGCCCTGTTGGTACTAAAGAAACGAGACAAAATAACCACACACTTCTAACTATATTATACTATATTATAGACATTTCTGTTTTTATTCCTGGCACTGTGGTGCGTTACAGCCTTTCACAGCAGTTTCCATTATGGTTTATTTTATGATTATCACAGGGTAAAGTCATTTTTTTCATGGTGGAGGTCATGGCTATTTTCTGGTTTGCAAGTCTTCTCAATTTTTGCATGTCTACCCATGTTTTTTTGTTGTTGTTGTTTTTGCTTGTTTGTATTATACTCTTGAATTTTCACCAGCTGATCATGCTGGCAGTTCTGAGTCCAGAGGGAACACGGTGAGCCTATTTTGATGTGTTTCATCAAGACTCACGCTTTCCAAAACCGCAGTGTGACTGTATAGCTTCAGGACAGGGATGGCGAACAGGGACGTTAATCTGAGCGGTAAGAAGAAATGTGGTTGTGATAGATGTGACTGAAAAGTGGTGTAATCCCAGGCATGTCAGAGAAAGGGTGCTGTGGCTCGTGTAGTGAGCTGCTAGCTGTGGAATGTGTCCATACTTGCAGAGGAAATTTTCTCCCATTGTTCTTCTTGCTGTCTGGATTCACTTTTAATTCCGTTTGAATCAGTGCACTGTTTTGATTACTCAGTCAGCTGATGCAGAGGTCAAGTGAATGTTATGAATGGCAGTGGATCAGAAATGGATCTGGACAGTGTAACATCCTTCTTCATCTTCCTTCCAACAAGGACAGATACAGATAGTCTTACCCGTGTCATTCAAAAATATCCATATGCACTTATTTTTACACTTTTTTCTATTTCCTAATTAATTGTGCTCCTTGTTTTGTGTATTTATTAACCTTTCTAATATATTTTGTTCTGTGATATTGTATTTATTTTTTTGAGCTGGGTTGGCTTGGCTACTCTAACTTTTGAAATAAAAAAAGTATATATCATTTTATATAATAGGGCAATGCAGTCCTGTGAAAAACTAAGTACACTCCATGATTCGGTAGCTTATAGAACCATCTTTAGCAGCAATAACTTAATTTATCATTACTTAGCAATAACTTTAAGTAATCATTATTTGTATAGCTTCATCAGTCTGTCACATCATTGTGGAAGAATTTTGGATGACTCTTCTTCTTGCCACAGCATTTCAATCATGTCGAGGTTTTACTTTGACTGGGTCATTGCAGCGCTTTGATTCTTTTTTTTTCCCCACCCATTCTGTTGTAGAGTTGCTGCTGTGATTAGGATCTTTGTCCTGTTGCATGACCCACTTTAGGCCAAGCTTTAGCTGTCAGATACATGTCCTCACATATTCAGAGGAGTTCATGGTCAACTCAGTGACTGCGAGGTGACATATTTTCTCCGAATATTTCAAGGCTTTTTGGTCCTTTCACGTGATTACTTTCTCTTTTAGCTAGTTATTTAAATGTTGCATTATTGCACAGAAGTTAATGGTAAAAATGTGATTGTAAAATAAATCCCTTTATTTTGTAACTTAACTTTATCAAAACAAGCTGAAGCTGGAGTTTTCCCTTTCTACAAACCGATTAAAAGCTTGTATACACTTATAAATATAACTCAGTTTTCTTTCTTTAGTTTTTCTCCTTGAGAAACAAAGCCACACACATCTTCAAAAGCCTCAAATATCCATCCATCCATTTTCTTAATCACTTATAAACTACAGTTGCAAGACTGCAGCCTATCCTAGCTGACACTGTGCAAGGCGTTGCCAGTCATGCTAATACGCAGACATAGTGAACGACACTTAAATCTATACCTAAATTGTGGGAAGAGAACAGAAACATTATGTTGTATGGCGAAGTATACATGATACCGGGTTTACCAAGTAGCTTTCCGCAGTAACATTTCGGAGACAGTCTAGTTTTAAATCACATTAGAGACGGTCTGAACTTTCTCCTATCTGCAGATGCTGGACACAGTCCAATTTTAGTTCTTGTAAGCTTTTGTCATGGTTGAATGTGCTGTTTGATTGGGTCATCTAGAAAACTTGATGCTTACTTTGGGTTAAGCATTACGCTGGTTTAGGACCGATCTTACTACCAGATCAGTGCCAATTAAAAAAAGGGAAATTCCCTCCTTATCGAATGCTGTTATTGCTTTCCAGCCATATTCCCGTCTGTCTTTACATGCTCTCCCCTGACTGTTTCAGTGCAGACTTCCTTTTAAACATATTGTAAAGGATTTTTCTGACTAAAGTGAAACTCTCCATTCGGAAAGGTCTCAAAGGTCATTGAGAGTGGAATCTCTTGAAAGAATGTAATGATTTAGACCCTAAGGCTTGTGTGGAGACTCTCTCCTCTAATTTTGGGAGAACAGACAGGCTATGCATGCATAGCATTCCTACTCCTCCTCAGTACTTACGGCAAAGGAGCTGTGTTAACCTTATTTGAATATATGATTAGGCATGAAGAAACTGTATGTGTATGATCAGTATGAATGCTCCCTCTGAGGGGAAAAAAAAAAGCCGGCATTGGCACTGGATGACAACACTCTCAACACATGTCGTCGTTTTGTTCTCCTCATTTTTAAGCTTGCTGCATAAATGTTTCTGCATAAAGAAGCTGAGTCTCTTGAAATCTTCTTGCTCAAGTATGTTGTAACAAAACTTCCAGAACACCTATAGAAGTATAATGTATACATAAATACATCTATAGTTTTACTCAGTTTCAGTTCATAGAAAAAGCTCTTGGGTACAGCAAGCCTGTGACCACAAACCTTATGGGGCTATACTATAAATGTTTTTTAATTGCTATTTGGATTCAACCATGTTTCTGAAATGAAGAAATTGAATTTGCAAAACAAGACAAAGCACACTGCATAATTTCTGCTGCTCCTGCACTTTGCAGAAGTTGTCCAATTAAACTGTTTTTTAAACTGACTTTTTTTTTAATTTACTTTTATTTTAATTTGCATTTGGGAATAATCTATAGAATTGTTTTTAATACATCAAACCTAAGTTGATGTTACAGGCGTTGTGTGTATGGACAGAATCATTCACTTGTCTCCAGATTTAGATGTTAACTGGCGCCAACAGCTCATGACCCATACGTTGGCAATGATTTTAAGACTTTACTGATCATGCTTAAAGTTCAGTGGGGGTCTGGCCCTGAGCTACGTTTCTGACCTTTAAGAAGCCTGCGAGCCAGAGTGCTCTCTCAGATCGTTAGACAGGCCACTCCTGACTGCTTTTGAGTCTGAAATCAAGAGGCAACCAAGCACTTGCTGCGAGCGCTCCTATACAGTCAATTGCCCAGCTGGAGAAACTGATGCCCACTGAGTCAATAGTGCTTTTTATACAGCACCAAAAATGCTAAAGCAACATGCAGTGCAGGATACAGGGCAGATGCAAATGTCATTACTTCTTTTCTGCTTTCTCTTTTTCAGAACAAGAGCTTGAAAAACAAGCTACTCTCGGGGAACAAACTTTGTGATGCCTATGCTGAGGAGGTAAGAATTTTCAATTAGTACATTCTGTTTCACCTCATGCATAGTTAATATTCAGCTCCAGCTATTTAATTGTCTATTGTTCATGAAAAAAGTGAAGTTTGTAACATATTGCAGACATAGTGCGAGCAAGTAGTCTTAACAAAGCATAAACAGTGATATAACAGAGAAATGCAATGTGATTACTTTTAATTTAATGCAAAGTATTAAGATATTTATATATATTTAAAAAATTACATGTTTGTTTGTTTGTTTTTTATTTATGGCTTAGCTCATTGTAACCCACATACATCATCATTTAGCTCATTAGTTGCTGCTATAATAAGAAAACTCTTGATGCTACCTGTGTGTGGTGAAAGACTTATAAAGGACGAGTTAAAGGTTAGAAATGATCCATTTTTGTCTCCCTGTCTCTGTCTCTCCCACTTCCTCACACAAACATACCCAGACACACACAAGCGTGTGCAAGCACACAATCTTTGTTTTGGCAGTCCACTGAATCTCAGAACAACTTGTCTCTAAGTGCAAGCTTTTTGATGGCTGTGCAGTGCAATCTGAGAAACTCAGGTTGTTGTGAGAGTAGCTTTGAGTGCATTTGGTCTGTGTCATTTTTGCTGTCACTTTTCCTCTTCTTCAGCTCTGCTTTCAGTTTGTTACAGTCAGCAGTATCCATCAGGTCCACATCCATAGTGAGCCCTTGAGCTGAGCCTTGAACTGTCACTTTTGCCTTCCTGATGGCCAGTGCACACGCTGTAATCTAGCCATGCAGGATCTTACAAGGCAGCGAGTCCTACAGGCATCCTGATGACATGCTCAAGTCAGTGCAGCTGGTACTGTGTAATTATGGGGTTTATAGTTATGCAGTTGTACAGCTGGTGATTCCATGCTTTTCCTGTAGTCAGGCTACAGTATGTAGGATGACTTAAGATTTTTACTACCTAGTGCACTGTGGTGATATGGACAGCTTGACAGATGACTCTGTGTGGGGATGGAGGCTTTCTTGAGAAAAAGACCCTAGGCTAAACCTCCCCAAAGGCAGCATGAGACTTGTTTGATCAGTGCTGTAGATGATTTTATGAAGCTTTTTGAGTGACAGATCAATTTCAGGTAAAAATGGCAGGGCAGCTATCTACCCTGGAAGGTACGAGTATGGAAACTGAAAAAAAAATTAGTCCACCAAATTTAGAATCTCTACCCTTAAAACACATAAATTACTCTTTCTACGCAAATGTTTCTAATCTTAATGTTTCTATTTCACAACAGAAACAGCTGACTGTATAATAGGTCAAAGCTCCATAGCACTGCAGTATGCTTCCTCCAAACTTGTATCAATCTCTCCAAAACTGAACAAATTCAACAAACACTGAGCATTAAAACCTTCTTGAAAACTGTTTTATTTGCAAGGCTGTCAGATTGCATGGTGAGTATACTTGATAACAGAGTACATTTAGTCAAACAAATGCTAGAACACGATAGCTTAGCATGAAGTGCTCGCCTTTCCCATGCCTATATAGAAGATATTTAAGTCCACTATTTTCATCACAGCTGAGTGTTATTATTTTGACCAACTGAATTAAGTCATTTGAGAGTGTGAATTATTAAATTCTGTTCCTGTAATGTGGTTAACACCGCATAAACAGACACAGCTTAACAGAATTGTTTGGGGGGCAAATCACATATGTCTTGAACACCATCAGCAGTAACCGACTAAAAGATCGTACTGCACAATGTTACATGCTGACGAGCTTTTCATTGACCTCGAAGTCAGCCCCAAGACTAAGGTTATTCTTGAGTCCCTAGTGAGATGTAGAAAATTGGTGTTGAAAATTACAGGCCCTTTTCCTTTTACAAATCTTCCAGCTGAAGATCCCTGACATTTCACCAGTTAAGCTTATCCAAGCCATCATCACATATTCAAACTCTGAGATGTTTGATGGCACATTTGACTATGCAGCCTGTCTGATTATAACACTTCAGGGAAGTGTTGGAAAGAGTACAAATGCAATGAAGAGATACTGATTGAAGTTGTGGGTCACTCTCTATACTGAGCCAGAATTTTCATGCAACACCAAAGGCAGTCATCAAAATGGTGATAAATTATGTGCTTGTAGTTAATATACCATAATATCCCATCCTCAATCCTTTTTAATTCCAAGTTCCAGTCTCTGCCAGCCTGATTTTTTTTTCTGAAGATCTGTTATCAAGGCTTGTAGGCTTTGAGATCTTTAGGGAACAAATAGCTACTAGACTTTTCTTGACCACAGGTAGATGGAGGTCATTGTCTTCAATTCCTTTGGGAGACTTTAAATGGAGAGGTAAATCAGAGAGAAGAACATTGTTCCATGTGCCTTCTTCCATCCCAGAAAGTTATTTATGTTTAAAAGGGTTATAGACTGAACCTGTAATCACACTGTAATGATTGTGGAGTGAAAGAAAGTGATGGACTCTAAAGCTACAAAACAAATTGCCACAGGTAATTGCGAACAACATCATTAAAAGTTTTTTTTTCTAGTGGCAAGAAAGTTATGCTTACTAAAACATAATGTATCTTTAGAGAGTTTAAATTCTGATATACAGTGCTGGGCAAAATTCCTGAGCCATGACTTATGGCTCTTATGAGTATATTTTCCTAGAAAAATGGGAAATAGGCACATCAGTTTATTAAGATCTGAGCAGGGATACATGGTAATGTCACAACCTGGGCTGTGTGCAGGCAGGAAAAGGGCCCAAATGCAGACTCGTACGCGGAACATGAACTCAGAAAGCAGCTTTATTGCTGAGAACGTCAGAAACAAAGCTAAACTGGGAAATACTAAATTACACAGGGAAAATCACACAGCTATGAGGGAGGACGTGACACGAGACTGAGGGACACGCTGACATAAATACACAGAAGGATAAGGATGGAGGTGAGGACACACGGGGAACACAGCTGACATGAATTACACATAACGAGATAGGACCTTCAAAGTAAAACAGGAAACCATAACACAGATGCAGACATAACATGAACTTAACATAAGACACGCACAGAGATGTGACTGGGGACACATGGATGATACCACGACAGAATAAAACATGGAGAGAAAACAAGGCACAAAAACCTACAAGCGCAAACACACAGACACAGAGGGAGATACCAAGGGCAAGGGCACAAGGGGAAAGCTAATAAACAATACTAAACAGAACAACCCAGGTAATATAGAATAAACCTACAGAAACACAAAATGACTAGAACATAATACAAAATGACCGAAAATACAAAAAAACACAAAACCGACCATGACAGGTAATACAGTACATTTGGCAAAGATTGAGTTTTGAAAATTCTACTGTCAAGCTTCAAAGACAATATTTAATGTAATCACCTTCATCCCTCAACAGTCTGACCTTAAGTAGTCTTCAGAAAGAGTTCTCCAGACTTCTTGAAGGACATTTAAATCCCTTCTTTGGATTTCTTTTGTTCTGTTCTTTGTCAAAATGATCCCGCACTGTTTCAGTTATGTTGAGAGCCAGGCTCTGGGGATGCCAATCCATGACTGATAGTGGTTAACTGTGTGTTTTTCTATCCAGGTATGCCTTTACTGCATTGGTGGGTTTTTTGGGATCATTGTCATGCTGAAAAATTAAGCTGCTCCCAATCAGTTCCTTTTAGATGGTTTTGTATGTTGGATCAAAACCCAATGGTTTTTGGGATCATAATTTATATTTGACAAGATCCCCAACGCCACTAACTAAAACACAGTCCCAAATCTTGAGAGAGCCTTCATCCTGTTTCGCAAATGACTGTAGACACTCACTGCTATACTTCTCTTCTATCCTCCTTTATGCATATTGACAATGATTCATCACTCCATAAGATTAGTTGCCATTTATTTTCTGTCCAGTTCTTATGTGATGTGGCAAACCTCAGCCTTTCCTCCCTGTTTTTCTTCCTTAAGAATGGCTTTTTGTCAGCCACTCTTTCACTGAAGCAACTTCTAAATTAGGCTTCAATGAACAGTACATGGACCAACTGAAGGGCCAGATACATCTCTTATGTCCTGTGTCAAGTCTTTGAAGCATTTTTTTCCTGTATTTCTTAAGCACGTGACTTTTAGATATTGAACATCTGCTGTAGATCAGTTTCTAAGCCTGCTACATCTTCCTTTGACCAGTTTCCTCAGAGGTGCATATCATGCAAAGATACGTAGAATAATTATTAATAATAATGGATTGCATTTATATAGCACTTTTTCTAGACACTCAAAGCCCTTTACAATTCCACTATTCATTCACTCTCACACACTGGTGGAGGCAAGCTACAGTTGTAGCCACAGCTGCCCTGGGGCAGACTGACAGAAACGAGGCTGCCATATCGCACCATTGGCCCCTCTGGCCAACACCAGTAGGCGGTAGGTGAAGTGTCTTGCCCAAGGACACAACGACCAAGACAGACAGAGCAGGGGATCGAAGCGGTAACCTTCTGGTTACAAGATGAGCTTCCCAACCCCCTGAACCACGGTCGCCCACACCCAGTATACCAAGTTTTCAGCTGATGGCTGTAGGAGTTTACCTTGTTGGTGCAAAAACGCTAATTCATGTATGGCATGCTGTGTTGTGTTTGGTGTTATTGTGACAGGCCGCTAGTAACAAAGTGTCTAAAGCTTAAAGTGTCTTTCTTGCTTGAATGATTCATAGGTTCGTAGGTCAGTGTTAGGTGGTTTAACAAACAACAAATACATTCTTCAAAAAATGGTCAGGTACAAGGACTTGAGTCAAAATGAGTGAAAAAGTAGCCAATATCCAAAGAAAACCTTTGAAAGACCTATTGACCAAGACCACTACAAGTAAAATGATGTGTGGTTCAAGACTTTTGAACAATACTGAACGTTTTTGTCTATAGAAAATCATGATATGATTCTATTATTGACTATTTATATTAATCATTGCCTTTTTACAGTGTTTCGTGCAAGACATGAATCTGAATACCCACCCAAAAGATCAAAACATTCACTAAACACTGAAGAACATTATGTAATTTTTCTCTAGAAATGATGGTTTTATCTTCAAAGACCTTTTTAGTTAAGATTTATTTTCAAAGCACCGAGTCAGAGATTTTTTTTTCTCATTTTCTTTCCTTGCTGTGATAGCTTGTGATAGCATCTTTGAATCTTAAATCAGTTCTTTGAAGCAATGTCCAAGAAGTGAGATTAGGCTTTTTTTTTTTTCAGCTGGCCTCAGATAAACTTTCTAGGAACAAATTCCATTTGTTTAGCACATGATACATTTTGGGATTTTGTGTGAGTAAACAGCAGCATGACTTTTTGTGTGATTTTTGT
The DNA here is from genome assembly GCA_015107715.1 of Tylochromis polylepis. Classification (NCBI taxonomy): domain Eukaryota; kingdom Metazoa; phylum Chordata; class Actinopteri; order Cichliformes; family Cichlidae; genus Tylochromis; species Tylochromis polylepis. The sequence goes on along the minus strand of VVHJ01036956.1, from coordinate 36,228 downwards.
TCTCATCTTGAGAGCTGGGAGTCTTGGGCATTACTGTATTATATATTGGAATACATTTCATTTGGTGTGGTAATCGTTTTTACAAAGCTGATTTAACTTGTACTTGGGTTTTTCTTGCTATGTGAGGTGGAGGATCGGCCTCAAATAGCGAGAGCTACAGTATGCTCTTAATCCATGTGCTGTTGTGAAAACCACTCAGCCAAAAAGACTTCAAATTACATGTTAACAGCACCTTAAGGGTTTTAGTGATATGCATGATCTTACATGCATACATCCATGATTCTTCCCTACTATAAATTTTGTGATTTTGTACTTATGACTTGCTCATCAACAAACTGAGTGTTATATTAAGAAAGGAAAAAATACTAAATTAAATATCTATTAAAAAAAATACACTCCATTGGCCACTCTATTAGGTACACATTGCTAGTACCAGCCTGGACTCACACCTTCGGAACTGTTTTAATTATTTGTGGAATAAATTCAGCAATTGATCCATGATTGACAGCAGCACACAGTGCCTGCAGATTAATTGACTCCACATCCATGACATGAATCTGCCATTCCACCCCATCCCAAAGGTGCTCTACTGGATACAAATTTATTGACTACAGTGAGTACAGTGAACTCATTGTTCAAGAAACCAGTTTGAGATTATTTGAGCTTCGTGTCATGGTTTCGTTATGTTGCTGGAATTAGCCATCAGAAGATGGTCATGAAGGGATATACATGGTCAGCAGCAATACTTAGGTAGGTTGGGAAAAAAATGCTACAATCTTCTGTAGTTCAATTTTGGTGAGCCCCTGTGGATTATTAGCCTCACCTTCTTGTTCTTAGCATGAGTTTCACCCAGTGTGGTCTTCTGCTGCTGTAGCCTGTCTTCTTCAAAGTTTGATGTGTTGTGCGTTCAGAAATGCTCTTCTGCATACCTTGGTTGTAATGAGTCATAACTAGAGTTTTTGTTATTTTTCTTTCAGCTCAAAAGCAGTCTGGTCGTTTTTCCTCTGACCTCTTAAATATGAGAGCTGTTGTTCACAGTAAACTCTCTGTAAACCCTAGAGATGGCTGTGTGGGAAAATGCCAGTACATCAGCAGTTTCTGAAAATACTCCAAACCAATAAGACCAGTGTGTCTGGCACAAACCACCATGCCATATTCATTGTCATTTACAGTAAATCCCTTTTCCACATTCCGAGTCTCAGTTTGATCATCATTACGTCTTCTTTACCATGTCTATATGTGTCTTAATAAACTGAATTACTGTCATGTGATTCAGTGATTGGATATTTGCTTTACCAAATATCTAATCAGTAGTTAAACAAATGTACCTAACAAAGTGGTCAGCGATGTATTTTCTGCTGTTAGTATAAAAGGAAAGCCCTTGATTAAGAACAAAACACTTTTGTTGATGTAATGTGTCTTTTTCTTGACTAAAGACTTGTATCTGATCTTGAGTTGAGGAGACATTTGTGTGTGTGGGGTACGGCTGAAACTAGCACTTCTTTTTGGTATTTTGAGTGTATTAAATGGAGCAGGGTAATAACATGTGGCATAACATGAAAACTTAGCAGTACTGAGTGCCGAGGCTAGTGCCAGGGCATTTTAGTTTACATTTTTGTAAAAAGAATCATTTAAGCCATTTAATAATTCATCAAAGCAGTTGCTTATTAATTCTCTGATCAGAGAATAATTGATTAACTTTTGCAGCTTTAGCACCTGGGAACATACTTTTCTCTACAAATATAGGCTTTTTTTCCCTTAATTTTTGTGATTTTGAAATTGCGGATTTGAGGCTTCCTGCACTGTATTAGATAATATTGCCATCATATGCATTTCTTAAATATTGAGGAGACACCAGGCTTCGTATTTAATATTATTTTGCTATGAAATAACAAATATAATGTCAGAATACGTGAGAGTGCTGCCAAGTTGGTTGATCAGTTAATTCAAACTCATTTCTTCCATCTGGGCATAAGGAGCAGACAACTCCATTCAATATTATGAGGGTTAATAGGGCTAATAAGGCTCTTGGCTGTGTTACTCAATTTGCCTGAGCTTCATTAAAAAACAGTTCATTGATGTGTTATCATTTGCACTAAATTGATTTAGAATAGTTTCAGTAAATCTGACTTTACTGTATTTCATTGTAAGCTAATCACATAAAAAAACCCTTCTTCTCACATACAACGTCTTGAATAATCAGCTCCTTATCTTAAAGACTTCATAGTTCTATATCACCCAACACACCACTTCGATCTCAGACTGCATGCTTACGTGTGGTTTGTAGAATATTTAAAAGTGGAATGGGAGGCAGCGACTTCAATTTTCAGGCCATTGGAACGAGCTCCCAGTTTGGATTTGGGAGACAGACATCCCCTCTTCTTTTAAGATTAGGCCTAAAACTATACTTTCTGATAAAGCTTATAGTTAGGGCTGGATCAGGTGACCATGTACCAACCCTAGGCTTCCACAGTGTGTCACCCACAAACAGTCACAGCTGATGACTTCCCTTCCCTAAGCCTGGTTCTGTCAAAGGTTTCTTCATGTTAAAAGGGTGTTTTTCCTCCCCACTGTCGCCAAGTACTTGCTCATAGGGGATCGTGTGATTGTTGTGATTTTCTCTGAACTGTTGTACAGTAGGACCTTTAGCTTACAATATAAAGTGCCTTGAGGTGACTTTTGTTGTGATTTTGCACTATAAAAATAAAACTTCATTGAATTAAATAAGATTTAATTTGATTTTTGATTTTCAAAAACACTGGCAATACAATCATTAAATTCTCATTATTGTCATGGTGTGTCATGTAACAGTGGGTTAACTTCACCAATACCAAAAAGAAAGCCCTTGGTGTTAATTTGAAACAAAACATGCCATGTCTACTGCCGATGAAGCTTCTGTCGGCTGTTATATATAGCTGGCAATTTTTTATCTTCCTTTTTTTGCTTTTTATCCATTTCACTGGAAAAATGTCATGCAACCTTCCCACAAACAGACAGTGATATCCTCAGGGGAAACATCTGATAGCTTACGAAACTTGAGTCAGTGTCAAGGTTAAGACCATTCAGTAAAGGAGTCTGACACATAACATTAGAGATTTAATCCATTGCACATCTTTTCCTCACCAGCATGAATTTGTCACCTTTTTGCTATTCTGTCAAATTTATGGTGTCATTATTTGTATGACAGATGTTGTTACACTTCCATATTTCCGCCCTGTTATCATCTGAATTACCTTTCATTGTTGCATTTGGATTAATGGAAACACTGAGTAACCCAAACCTCACATATGCAGATAAGATATGATATACTGGATTTGGGAGGATTTCCTATAATGAAGGATTTCAAGGTGAATGGCCTCATGTAATTAATTCTACAGGGCTTTGTGAATAGAGCAGTGAGCCATCGTCATCTTCTGTGTTTTGTGGCAGTTAATGAGCTAGGAAACATATCAGAATCTTTCCCAATGAAGCATCCCTTATTTTAACAAATGCTCTTTGCTTCCATTTATTATTAGACTTTGGTTGTGTGTGTGAGAAAGAGAGTTGTACAGTTGTTCTAATAATATGAGCGCTACTCTGACATGAGCAAAACTAAAAGTCCATGCAGGCCATTCCTACATGATTTAAGGTGGATGTTACCATGTTTGTGTGATAGGCATTTATCAGTATCACTGACATGTTTTAAACAGTTGTGAACACATTCTTCAGGTAAATCAGGAATGAACTGTGTTATGGTTAGAACCAGTTACCTTATATGCATATGGGAACCAGGGACGATATCAACAGCTGTGTCACTCACATATGCCTCATCATGTACGTCCTTGTTGTTGCTCCCTATTTGCATTTCGAAGCCTTAAAATAGTTTTTTTTTATTCTAACCTCTCAATAAGCACTAAAGCTGTAATTTATTAAGTTAAATTCCATATAATATTAGAATGCCTCCTCCCCAAATGAGAAATGAAAGCAGTTTTGTTTGGCTTCTTTGATAAAACCTCATTTGGGGAGATGGGTGTTTTTAGCTTCAGTGATATATCCTACGATACAATTGATTTGTGTAAAGGGAGCATACAAGAGCAGAATCTTGAAGTAAAAAATAAATTATTATGCTACTGTACATCACTTTCTGCACTGAATAAATCAGATTACCTTGACAGAAAGGATTGAAGTAAAATGTTTGCTTCAGACTGTATGATTCTGGCTCGGAGCCAGTCCCCGTTCTGCCCCAGCTAGGATGCTTCAGCCATACACACTGTACAAATAGGACAATCTGTTTCAATGCGGAAGACAAATCTGTGACGCTGCTGTGTTCCTGCTGCAACTGCTCTTATAATGCATGATGATGATGCCAGGACACTTTATCCGTCATCTGTTGGTGTCATTTCACCTTTTTTTGTGCCTTTTGTGCCTCAGTAACACACAGCAAGAAAGTGATTAGGAATTCCTGGTTAGTAACCCCTTGGCAACTTCTTGTCGCTAGGGATTGGGGAGTGGTTTGTTGGGGGCTGTTACTGGGTCAGAAGAGGAGCCTGCACCAAAAACCTCCTTGTGATTGCTTCTGTTGTTTGCACATTGTTGTGGTTGCCCATAGTTTGTATGGAAGACGTTGATTTCTCTGCAAACATTCACTAACTAACCATAGATGCAAACCACAAATGGTGAATGTTCACCTTCAAAGTAAAAGCTGTGTGTTGACATCAGTATACTGACATACATACAAACACAGTTCCTCATTATTTATACATTATTTATAGCTGCACTAAGTATTTTATATTAATGACAGATTAAATGACTTTGTATAATGAGAAAAATGTTCCTCATACCAATAACTCCATGGACATTATCACCATGCTCTGCTGCTCCCCTCACAAGAAGTCCATGGATTCTTAAAAAATCTGAAAAGTTAAACGATTTCTGTAAAGATTGAGCTCTTAAATAAACCAATTGCTTCCTCAAAGCCATCCATCAAAAGTTAAATATACTAAAGACAAGGCAAATGAGACTGAGCTGTACTTTCCTTCGTGGATAATTTTGAGTAGCTCTGTGTTAAGTTGGTTGCAGCTTGTTATTGGAAGAAAAGAAGATAAATATGATGCCTTCACTATGTTTAAACAGTGAACAAGCAAAAGAGATTAACATAAATTGATTAAAATAAAAGAAAATTTTATCCAGTTGACGTTATTGGGTCTTTTGTAACCTTATTTTTATTTGTATAAAGTACCTCATGAAAGTATCCAATGGATTATAGAACTATGGATTAGAGACAGTGTCATTGGTTTTACTTTTAAATTGAAGTTAGCCACTATATTATCAAGCCTATCAATAGTACTTTGTCTTCCATCCATTTTTGATTCAATGCTATGGTTGCTTCTCGGATGACGACAATGACCTGGATGATTGAGAACCCTCACATACGTATTCATTAATTACGTTTAAGGTTTTTTGTACAAATTTTGGGTGACTGAAACAAGCAAAAACTCAAAATGTATACAAGCCCACCTCAAGAAATAACACATAAAAGTGGGCTCCATATAAGAAAGCCCAGTAATTTTGAAAGAAAAACATAAAAAAAAAACCCTGACTGGGTTTTACTAATATGCATATCAACAATTAACAGTGTTTGTTGGTAATTACACTTGGACAGCTGTAACAAAATTATATATTTTTTGCTAACTCATCTCATCTCTGTTCACAAAAAAATTAGGCAGTTAAAGAAGGACATCTCCTCACTGCGAACGGAGGAAGCATAGTCATCCGTACGGGGTTCATTTGCTGTCTCTTGCTCACAGTGGCTTGAATTTGTGCAGAACGCAGTGAAATCATAAAATTATCAAAGCATACTGGAGCAAAACATACTGCCTGGAGGTCTGCAGGATCTGTCTCAGTCGCAGGTCATTGCTACACCATCTAGCCAACCATCCATTTTCTACCACTTATCTGTGTATGGTTCATTGCGGCAGCAGTATAAGCAGAGCTGCTCAGGCCTCCCTCTCTCCAGTCACCACCTCCAGCTCTTTTGGGTGGGGTGTGAGGGTATCGAGGCCGGCTGCCAGCTGAGAGATGTAATCTCTTGTCCTGGGCCTGCCCTGGGGTCTTCTCTCAGTTGGACACGACCATAACAGCTCAACTGGTTTCACTCAAAGCGGAGGAGCAGCAGTTCTACTCCAACTCAAAATGACCCTATCCCTAAGGGGTATCCCAGAATCCCATGGTACGAGCTGATTTTTGCTGCATAGGTCTTATTTGTTCTTTAAGCCACATCCCGCAGATCATGGCCATAGGTGAAGATAGCAGTGTAGATGAACCAGTAAATCGACAACTTTACCTTCAGGCTCAGGTCTCTAGTCACCACAATAGTGTACGGTGTGCTTCAGTGCCTACACTGGCTCAATCTACTTGTCAATCTCTAGTGCAGTTCAGTTCTACCCCCACCTGAAAACAAACCCTCAAGATACTCCTCCACTTGAGACATCAAGTCATCCCCAACCTGAAGCAGACAATCCATACTTTTCCAGCTAAAAACCATGGCTCTTCCAACAATATAATAAACTAAAAAATGCTTCTGAAAATGAGAATAATAAGAAGGAAGTATTTGACAGTACTAAAGTGGCCTCCCACTATTCCAAATCTTAACATTTATGGAGGCGACTGAACACAGTTTGGACAAAGCACCAAGTTAACCTTAATTGGTGATTTGGGGGACAAAATACTTGCTGGGAAATGTGTTTTACAAAATATGAATTTTTAAAATACTTTTCAAAATATTGAATAGTTATTGTATAATTGAAAATACTGTTACACTGAGAATCAAACGAAATGTGTGGTGTTTTTTTCATCAAATAGTGAATGATGGGCTCCAGCTGCTCTTCTGATTTTTGGCTTTATTTCAAGGTCATTGTTGTCAAGCACATAACTCCTGCATTCACCAGGGCTCTATATGCCATCAAGGCAGGTAATGGAAATATATTTTGAAAAGTCTCTTTCATTTACATCAGAGCTCTGTTCCATTAGTGTGGCTTACAGGATTCCTTACTTAGTAACCAAGGTAACCTAAATCACTAAACTGGCCTGCTAACTGTAAAGCTTAACAATGTTTCAAAGGGTTTTCAATGTTTCAGTGTCCCTAAAAATAGGTTCAGATTTGCACCACAGTTTGATTTGACCATAAATTCTTTCTTTCTTTTTTGATTCTCCTTGACAGAGGACACACTCACATAGTTTATTTGGAGTGAAAAAAAATTGGGAAAAAAAGCGATGGCAATTCAGAGAGTGCAGTGCATTCAAATATTTGCATTTATGAGTTAATACTCCACGGCATATGATTCTGTGGCCTTTTAAAGTGATTCATCCTATTACCAGTGAGTATCTTAAAAGCTCCACTTAACCGATGCAAATAAAATTAATTTGCTAACACTTTATTTAATGACCCAGTTCACAGGAGAAAAAAAAACAGACTAAATAATTTCAAATTACATACATTTGTGAGACGCAGTTGTAAAGTTTGCGCTGTGTTTATTTAACCTAAAGTCTTGTTTTAATGTGGAGCCCAGGGATGCAGTTTTTGAATGCAGTTACACAAAACAGTGAGAGGTGTCCTGGGACATGGAGTCAACCTGGGAAGGAAAAAAAAAATAAGACAAAGAATCTCATATACAAAGGCACAGGCGTTTGTAAACTACACAAAATCCTGTGAAGTGAATTTGACCCTCAGCATTGTGTTCAGTGTGCTGTGGTAAAAAATTAGACCTCATGTCACATTTCACCTGCCTGTGGCAAGGAAATGTAGAGATAAATAAAAGCATACTGTAGAAATAAATAAGGCTGAGACACAAATATACACAGAAAAGCTCTCTGGATCTTCGATTTTAAACCTTAACTAATAAAAACAAATTATTAACCTAATAATCTTTACATTTAAAACTTCAATTCTTTAGGATTCAAGTTGAATCAAAGCAATTCTGTTTGCATAGCATGCTGTATAGTTCCAATCACAAAAGGCTTTACAATACCTGCACTATGAAAACATTATTCAGCCTCACTGAGGACTCTCAGAGTAACACTCTGTTCTATCCCGTGTGGAGGCTTTCAGTGTTCACACTCACATCATGAGCAGCTTTGAGGATGGCCATGTATCAAGCTATCTAGGGTACAGTCTCTGTGCTCAAGGTGCCCACTGATGTGGAGCAGCAGAGTGAATGTCAGGCAGAGCTGGTCACTGTGCATGTTTGGGGGTGGCAGTAAAGAAGTGCTCTGTTTGTGTGAGCGGCTTACTGAAGGCGGGTGAGACGCTGCCACAGCCAAGGAACCTACACGTGTGTGGCGATGGTGGCAGTAATGTGTGTAGTGGGAGTCACAATTCAGGTTTAGACAGTGGGCAAGAATCCAGAGCATGACGGCATCATTGTGTGGACTATACAGTTCAGTGAAGGGTAGATTTGATATTTTCTCCCTCTCAGTAGGGCCTTCCTTTAAGCCAGAGCTTTGCCCAGGGAATGCTCACAAAGGAGTCTTCTGCTGCAGCTGGCAGAATCCTGCTACGTGATCTAAAACCAATTTCGCTATTTGAATAAGCTAACACTTATTTCCTTATCTTCCTCTTGCAGTCCAAAAAAATCCAGGCTCAACTGAAAGAACTGCGGTACGGGAAAAAGGATTTAATTTTTAAGGTAAGCTCAAACTGAAGGTGGGTGGCTTTATAGTAGCTCCAGACCAGGGGTAAACAGGTGCTTCATACCGCCTTCAAAGGATGATCCCATCACAGAAGGGGCGCTAATTAATTCAGTCTGCAATTATAAACTCCCATCCAGCAAAAGCAGCACACTGCAAAGTCAACCAGCCAGCTCTTAGTGAACATACCAAGTTTCGTCCTCTGTTTCCACCTCTGCAAGATTCACCCCATCCTCTTTAATCTTCCCTGTTATGTGGATAAATGGTTTGGACAGCAGTGGATGAAGCTGATACAGAATTGTGCATTAGATCATATAAGGGAATCTTCAAGACAAAAATTACAGATGACACCATGTATTTCTACATTTCAAGGGGTAACGCCGATTTCAGGGAATCAGATATTTGCCTCTTCCTCGCGTACTTCCTCTGCAAGCACAATAAAAACAGTGGCAGTGTTCTGTATTATTGCCCACCCATACATACTCCGTTGCCCTGTGAATTGCAAGGACTAAACGTTCTGAGATCTGAGCGCTCACATAATATTTATTGGCATTTACTGGTACAAGGACTGACCTTTCAGGCCTTGTTTGCAGTGTTAAAATGTCAGTTGACATTTTGCCACAACGCCCTGTAATGCCATTTCTTAAATGTATGTTTTGATGCTTTAAACATATCACTGCTAAAGCTGTGTTAGACATAAATGAATAAGAAAAGGACTCTGTCCTCGAGGATAGAATTTTATGCTTCTAGCCCTACACTTGAATATATTGTCCCTGGATGTCCTGTTCCTTTTTCTATTTCTAGTCTCTGAATGATGGATGCATTGACTTGTTTGCTTGGTGTCACTGCTCGTAAATCGTTGTCTCTAAATTGCAT
>VVHJ01036956.1:0-26644 GCA_015107715.1 Tylochromis polylepis | reverse complement strand
AAAACAAAAAGGATATTGCTCAATGTCACTGAACATTTCATGTGGACCTTTAAAACATTACGGTCTGTAGTGATTTGCAGCATTAGACAGATAAGGCTAATTTGATCATTCTCTTTATCTTGTAAAAACAGTCATCTTTCGAAGATGACAGAAATGGCTTCTTTTTTTTCTGGTGGAAAGGTCAGGGAGAAATGCATCACGTTCAATCCCTCTGGCTATTCCTGAAAAACTCATCTGTATTCCCCATGTGCTGTGATCAAAAGCCCAGCAGGGGCCAAAGGAGGGGGAAGTGGAGGAGAGTCACTCAAGATACAGAAATGTCATCAGCATCACAGGGGGGATGTCAGTCAAGGCACCTTGACCAGGAGGCAATTGAATTGGTTATGACAGCTGTTGTACCCTATCAAAGTGCCTTTTGCAACACAATGTCATGGTTAAAAAAAAAAATATTAAAAGAAAAGAGATTGACTTCCCTGCATTCTACGAGGCAGTATTTGTCGCAGAGGAGCCATATTCAAGCTTTCACAGTGTACTCTTCATTGCGACACTAAAATTACCCCTAGAGCTGTTTCTTTTTAAGCTTAGAAAAAACAGATGTCGTCACACGCCTCATCTAACCCAGTGGCCAGCACCCACTGACCCCACACCTCTATAATGGACTCAGCACAGAAATATGAAGCTTTAGACTTGGGGGCACTAACCCTGAAAGTCAGCATTTCTGGGTCAGTGCCGTTGCGCCAGCAGTGCTCAAAGGACTATCCACTGATGATGCTCTTTGTAATGGATGTAATGGCCTTTATTATAAAGCTGTGCACATACAAACACATGGATTTAGAGCTTTTAGACAACAAACTAATATTGAGCCTCATTTTTTAAAAATGTACTTGTGAGCGGCAATTTAAAATGTGTGAATCCAGTGTGTATTAATGAATATCTTCATTTGCCACAAAGAGATTTTATGAGGCTTTTACAAAGCTTTGAGGCCACAAACTGTTTCTGATTACCTTACCATCTGACTTTATGCAATAACGTAAAACTCCCACTATGTGAACAACAACAAAAAAATCTTCTAATGGTGAGACTTGATTCTCTGGCTCCAGTGAGAACCCATAGGACTGATTGTTGCTCTGTCCTTGAGAGTCACTACATGACTCATCTGTCAGAAAGAATTTAAACACAGTTGTACTGCCCCATTGAGTGGTAGAACTGACAGACATGTTCATCATTAAAATTACCACTTTGCTGGCAGAAATTGACATGAAAATGAGATGAAATCAGTGAACATGCCAAGCGTCCCAGCTTTTTCAGAACACTCATCGAGGCACCACATAAGTTTATAATGCTTACCAAAAGCTATCAGTCAGTCACAGCACCACTCGCTAAAATTTAATACACTTGAGAGGTACCCAGAGATTGTAGTTGCTGTTTGTTGGGTTACCTGGACTTGGGTGTTTTAGAATATTTTGTATTTTATAGTTTTATTTTGCAGTTTATCATTTAGAGAGGCAAGTAAAGACATCCGATAAAAGTTTATGGCTTTAAGTCCATCACCAAGGCCAGTTTTACACAGACTGCATGAAAATGATCCCAGCGCGGGATTCTTTGTGGATGAGTTTATCAATAATAGAAGACTTCTCAGAAGAAGCTCTGTTGATCATCATACGGAGTTACATTGGTTCATTTACTAAAACCAGCCCTTCCATGTGTGCCATTCAGTCCTAGGATTAACGTCTAGAAAAAATTCCTTTTTAAAGTTTGATGGCTTCAGGAGGTCTGTTTTTACAAATGACAACATTAAAGAATTCTTCTATCTAACAAGCAGACGTAATCTTTTTCAGTGTTGCTGTGAATGAACTCATGCTTATGTGGTTTCATGTGACTTCTAGGTTGTGCACAAAATGCTTCATAAAAAAGACTGGAGGTTATTGTTTTACCAAAAAACTTTAATGAAACCAAGATTTTGTCAAATTAATTAATTAATTAATTAATTATCCCTGGTTAGAAAAGTTACTGAGATCTCTATGATCAGTTTTCCCAAGGAGTCCTCTGAGTACTGTGCAATCCACATGTTGTTTAGTGCTCAAGCACTGTGTATCTGATATCTTTATGTTTCAGGCTCATAAAACATTTTACGAAGACGTTTATTTTTGTTTTTCAGCTCCAGACAACATAAAATACTCTACAATGACAAACAAAGTATCAGATTTTTTTTAGAGTTTTATTAAATTTAAAGGACAGTTGTATCCTTTTCGGTTCAGATCCTCCACTTTCACTTAGTACTTGACTAAAACACTTTTGGCATTTTTGAGAGGGATCCTACAAGCTGGGCAAATTTCTTCAATTCAAGAAGAATGGGTACACTTGCATTTTCAGGTCTCTTCAGAATTGCTTTATGTCGTTCTGCATTAATCTTTCCCTTTATGACTAGTCTCTTGGTCCATATTTTGGAAAAACATCCCCACAGTGTGCTGTTGCTGACACTGCAATGACTGTTGGGATAATAATGATGAAGTGATGGTCAGTGCATAGTTTCTTCCACACAAGCTTTTTGGAACTGTGGCCATCTTCATTCCATGAGACTAAAGGATTTTGCGTTTATTGTTGGAGACTTTTTTAGGTGCCTCATGGGAAATTCTTAGTGGGCTGTCATACAGGGAGGACTGGCTTCCTACCATACATAAAAAGAACCGATATTTCCACAAAAGGATTGCTGGGATGTCTATCACATTGATGTTGATTCTTGGTTGATCAAGGCCCTTTGTCCCCAAAAACCTCTGTATAGCTGAGGAGCAGTACCAGTGTTGGTAAACAATTATCTCAATCGCATGGCTTAGTTTTTCACTCTGACATACACCACAAGTTGTGAGACTTTATATAGTTATGTCCCATTAATTCAGTTAGGCACAAGTGGACTCAAATCAAGCATCCCATGGATCATTGTTAGGAAAGTGTGCAAAACAATCCAAAAACAATGATCTTTCCTTTGTCATTGTGGAGTTTTGTTTGTAGGTTAATATGGGGAAAAAATAAGTATATACATTCCAAGGTCAATTTAGAATATAATAAAATGTATAAAACTTAAATTGAATTAAATTGAATGGATTTAATGGATTTGGCGCATGTGTGTCCTTGTGTGTGTGTGTCAAGTGTTATAATACATATTTTAAAAAGTATGAACAAAAGTGATGATCTGCAAAATAACAAAGAGGAGCTTCAATCCCTTGTGCTATAGATTTTTGTTATCGATATTGCTGAAGATATGGGGTGGAGCTGGAGAAATGCTTTACTTGCACAGTACAAAGAGAGGTTCAGCTGATTCAAAACTCACATGTTTCTGCAGGGGCAGCAGCTTATGGACTTGGAGCACAAGTTAACTGTGGCCAAGGAAGAACTGGAGAAGACTGCGCTGGATAAGGTGGATAACACGGGCGTCGGGGTATCGCTGATGAGTAATGATGATTGAATGAATAAATTATATGAAGTAATATTAGTCTGCATAAAGACCTTTTTTAAAGAGTAGATATCTAATGATGAAGGTTAAGTGCAGAAGTTTAATAGCATGCTTGTCAAGGCAATTTACTCATCACAATGTTGAGCTTCAACAGACTGAACACATGCACCAGATTTATTTTGTGGGTGTGTTATTGTTATGGATGTGCTAAGTTGAATGAGTGAAAATTGCATGGGGAGAAAAGAGCTGATAAAAGTGATATTGACACCAGAATTAAGCCAATAGTTTGTCTGTCTATTATTATTGATGAAAGGCAAATTATTTTGAAATACACATTACTTCATATTGCTCTATTGATTTCTTACTCTTTATGTCTTGCCTAACGATGCCTTCTAGCTTTTCTGAAATCACTTTAAAGGATGCCCTCCTATGGCTCTAATGCTTAAGTAAATTTCTCATGCGGATGGAAGGCAGTATGAGTGATTTGGAAATCTTCTTGTTTGTGTGTAATCTTGTTTGGGGACAGGAGTCTCAGATGAAGGCGTTGAAGGACACAGTTCACATCTGCTTCTCAGCTGTCCTGCACAACCAGCCCAGCAGCAGTCACAGATTTCCCACCTCCCCCACCCACTTGTTCAGATACTCATCGCTCATCAACAGCTCTAGAGTCACCTTTCAACAGCCACATGCCAAGGTAATTCAGAATTCACTGCAGTGCTGTATTATTTAATTCAATGTAATGTTTTTCAAAAAGATGGACTAGATATTGTAAATACAACTTTTAAAAAAATAAACATATAAAAATTAGAACAATACTGGTAATACTACAACACAAATAATTGTGTTGTCCAGCTAAGTTAATGCCATCTATTAATGTTGCAGATGGGCTATACTGATAATGTTCATTACCTAGCTCCAACCTTGGCCATAGCCACTAGGTGCTACTTTAATGATAACTTAACAGATGGCTAATGTGAGTAACTGATAATAATTAAATGGCTAACATTAATGTGTGCACTGGTCAAGATTTATTATAACTGTTTAGTACTTCAGTGATGCAAATCTGTGTGTTACTGACTTCTCAAAATTCTTCATTAAGACCGGCATGTCAGTCGTTGAGATGCTTTGCCAGATCTGTTGTGCTATTGTTCATATGTTCAGCTGCTAGTGAGGGGAGGGGCGGTGTGCCTGCCTGCACACCGCACCTGCAGTGTGTCACCTAGAAGAGGTGAAGATTGCACTGTTGGTGTCAATACTGTTACAGATTAATGTCTAACCCAATAACAATTTTTAATATCAGTTGTGTGTGAGTATCAAATTTCTTGACAGTCCTACTCAGTACATATGCTGTCTATGGTACTGAAACACCCCCCATCACAGTATATCACATCACATAATTATTACCATTATTATCCATCCTTGTTGCTGAAATGATTAATAATAGCAACTTTAAGTATCCCTCTTTTAATTTTTACTAGTGCATGTTTACTTTTCTTGATTTGAAACTCCCTGAAAAAAAACATCAAAACAGTCAAGAACACTTTCACTGTTTATTACGGTAACTTCATATATATTACCAAAGAAATTTATATTAAAATTACTGTATTTAATTGCTTACATTTTACATTGTCTAGTGAGGAAACTTGCACTTACAAAGACATTATTTCATTTTTCTTTTCTTTTTTCATATTTTCATTTTTTCTTTCTTCCTGATTTTGCTGCTAATCAACCCTGATCTTTGTCAGTTGTTCTTTTATGTTTTAATATGAATTCAGTCCTGACAGAAGTTATCAAATTAAACTGCTAGATCAACTATCTGTGCTACTCTGAGACTTTCAAAACAGATTTTAATGCAGCATAGTCTTGAAAGTAAATTTTAAGATTCCACTTCTACTTTTATAATTCAACTAAAATCACGGTCTTCTAATGAGGTAATGGTGCTAGCAGTGAACAATTTTTACATCTCTAATTAAAAGAAATCAGAGCAACAACATTTGTAACATGGAGCCATGTTCTAATCATGTCTGATTGCATTGTTGGAACGATCATTTTTCCCAAGGCAGCTTCATTCACAGTGGTGTTGGATGAATAATTCAGGCTGAATACAAAATGTAATTCTACGGCCCTTTCATGTTACCAGAAGCATGACCAATGGGCCTTTTTCACAGCTGACATTTTGACTTGCCATATCAGGAAAAGCGCAGGTGTAATTAATACCATTAACAATGGCTGTGCTCCATTTAAGTACATCACCAGACTGTGTCAGAGAGCAGTATGCAAAATAATAGTGCCCTGCAACATGCCAAGCAAAGGGAGGTGCTCCTGTAGATATACATTAGGGGGAATAATTATTTGATCCCCTGCTGAATTTGTAAGTTCACTCACTACTCTTATGGTAGTTTTATTTTATTAAAGAGAGACAGATTATCAACCAAAAATCCAGGAAATAAAAGCACTTTCCATAAAAGTTGCAAATTGCAAATTTGCCTTTCAGTGAGTGAAATAAGTATTTGATCCTGTACAACTCAGTCAGAATTCTGTCTCCCACAGCTTGGCTATGTGCCCATCTAGCCTGCACAAGGCTGGAATGAGCTACCAGACCATCAGAAGAAGCTTGATAATAAGAGGACAACTGCTGGTGTGATTATTTAGAAATGGAATAAATTTAAAATGCCCTTTGTCTGAACCTCGCTGCAAGATTTTGCCTCATGGGGTGAAGATGATCATGAGGAAGGTAGTGGGTCAGCTCAAAACTACATGAGAGGAGCTTGTTAATGATCTGAAGGCAGATAGTCACTCACTACGCCTTAATGGACTGAAATCTTGCAGTGCCAGCAAAGTCCCCTGTTCAAGAAGGCACATGTACAGGCCAGTCTGGAGTTTGCCAGTGAACATCTAAACGTTCAGAGAAGGCTTGGGAGAAGGTGCTGTGGTCAAATGAAACCAAAATCAAGCTCTTTTGTATCCCACTGTGTTTGGAGGAACAAAAAAAGAAGCACATTTAGGTTATGGAGTGGCCTAGCCAGTCACCAGACCGCCATCTTATAGAAAAACAGGGGATCAAATCATTATTTCCCCCACTGTAATATGTTGGTTTAACAGTACTGCCCATGTAGTGTATCTGTATGTAATGAAAATGGCATAGACTTTGTCTTACAGTATGTAATCAGTTTGATTGTCAGTAACCCCAGTCCAAACACAGCTATTACCGTTTCTTCTAAAAAAAAAAAAAAAGGATAAAAATGAGATAAGTCTGCTTTGCAGAGCCAAAAGTAAAGTGAAAAGAAAGTTGGATTTGGGATATGCTGCTGTAATGGTGCAGTATAATTTTCCCTCTGACTTTCCAGATAAGATAAAGCAGCCTGCAGTTTTTTGCCTCTTCCCTTTGTGTAAACACTTTCAAATTGAAATTCATTTCACACAGAAACTCCCAACTTGGTGACATCATGGAATATAACTCTGTGCCAAAATATTCACCTCACCGCACATCAGAGCACGCATAATGCACTGTCTGCAATATGAATTTAAGAGTTAGGCGATTATTACCTTCTTTTCAAGTGGCTATTTGTCAATCTGATGCCCCGAGTATCACTCTCTAGAGAGAAATAGCCCAGGAAATAATTACTACCAAATATAACAGTTGGGCAAACACACTTCCAGAGGTTGTTCAGAATAATAACATGTCTAAATCAGGCAGCAGTCTAAATATCTATGTCAGTCTTTGTATTCTGTTCTATAGCGTTTGAAGAAAAACACTATTATTTTAGGGCTTTACAGGAGTTTTTGTATGTTAGACTTGTTCTATGTGAAAATTATTAACTCAATGTGACACAGTCTTTGTTTGGAGCCTCTTAAAGTCAGGGTCACAGCAGACTCAACTAAGGGCTCAGGATTTAATCCTTTTTAGGAGTAAAACAAGGTGACTTCCAAGAGGATTCATTCTACAAGTAGGATTATGCTTTCGGTGAGGAGTGCCTTGTTTTCCTACTGAACCACATTTTAAGACTAATGACAAGTGTCAAATTTCAGCGGCATTTTGTTCTTCAAACATTCCTACAAGTATTTTTGTGGCTCTGTGCACACGAAAAAAACCCAAAAGATATATAGCTCGCATTCAGCTGAATATACAGATCGCTTTTATTTCTTGAAAATATACTTTATATTACCCATGGCTGTTTTACCCCCTACCAAGCAGTCATGTCAACCTCAATCAGAGATTGTGCTAGTTCTGATTTCTGAAAAGCAGTCGCTGCAGTCACTTTGAAATCATCAAGTCGGCCACAGCGCCACTGTGTCTTATCTGCCATGATACTGGTGAACAATTCTGGCTTTAAGAGGCTTTTCTCTCCTCAAAGCAGTTACAATTTACTCTGTGTCTCTATCGTGGGTGCCTAAGAGATTTGACATGCCACTTAGAGGATTTTTTTTTTTAATCATGCTTCAATGATACCATCCATGCCAGTGCCATTGCAGTACCTTTGCTGTGACATCATATAAAACAAGATTCTATAATTGACACTTCCTGTTTACACCCTCCTTGGTCAAATCAAAAGGATCCCGTCTGAATATGTATTTGCCCGTATCTGCCTTTCAAAGATATAGCTCAGTACATACAAGAACAGGAGCAAAATCAGCGTCATACAAAAGAAAAGACAAGTACAGGAATTTCAAGAAAGGTGTGGGTTGATTTTTTTATGCTAATGAAGTTTTTACTGCCCACTTCATTAGCATACAAATAGCAGCACTTCAGTTGTGAGCAGTTGCTAGCTTCATTATCTCCTGTTGCTGTTGTACACTTGACGGGCTGTCTGATAAATCTCAGCGTGCCCTCACAGTGAAAATTACTGGGGCGCTCCCATCTGTCCACTCCGCCTGTATATGTAGAGGTGGGTCAGATCCCATTTAATTCAATGCCAAATTTAACTCATATTACGCAGTAAGAAAAAGACACATACAGTAGCACTTACAGGGCATAAAAGAGCCAAATGTTCCACAGTTGAGAAGACAAATGTCAAGAACTTAGCTCTAAGAATAATTTGGCCTTCCTCATCGTTATTTCTAACAGCATGAAAGCACTTGGTTAGTGTATTTGTTATTTTGTCACAGTTTGTTTGGTGTAGGACTCAATTGCGGGACTCAGAACTAGTGAAAAAGTGAAAGATTTCTTTACAGTGTCGCACCAGGTGAAGAGATGTATACATATACACAGTGATTGGGGAAACACGGGGCTCCAGGGAATCCAAGGGGGGAGGGGGAAAAGGTCCAGGGCAGGCACACTCTCACAATCCTCCTCACTGTGTCAGAAACTCACGCAGTCCAATCCAATATGCTCGCACACATCCACTGGGGTCACAAGGCGGGGAAGACAGGCTGGGGGCCCGGGAAGTCTGTACAAAGAGGAGAAGGTCGTTAGGGGAGAACACTAAGAAACCACAAGGAAATACTCGAGAAGCCGGGACTACACTAACACTAATTAGCACAACGATCCAGTGAAGAAGCAGAGCCTCCAGCCGTCTCAAGTAGTCTGAGGAGAATAATCACACATGACGAGAAGCCAGTGTATGATTACGTGGATGAGCAACAGGTGAGCGTAGAAGGCGGGTTCAGAGGCGGGGAGCTAGGTCCAGCTCAGCCCTGGTGAGAGAGAGGTGAAGACAAAACCACACAACACTTCCTCCATACCCTGAGAACCATGACATATTTATTTTACCCTAGGTTCTTTTGCAGTTTTGAGGCATTGTCTTGTTGTACCTTAGAAGTGCAATACGTAAAATAACTTATTCTAGAAGGGATCCCTGTTGTTCTGTAGCTGTTTCATGTCTTTCATTTCCTGAACTTACTTTTTATCGTTTAATCCATGTAAAGCAGAAACATGTGTCACTCCAAATCTGTTATTAAACAACCAACCAAATTTGAATGTTTATAAAAATGAGTTTTCAAGATTAAAACAAAGAAAAAGGAAAACAAAAACTTTGGAGGCTTGTCAACTGAGGAGGGTGATTGACAGCTCTTACACCTGCTTAAGCGGACAACAGTAAGCTTACAAATTGAGCTAAGGTTTTTTTTAGCTGAACCGCACAGGTAAGAGGGCAAACTTATAATGTTTCCTACATTCTAGATGTGGAATAATGCACTTTGCAGTTTTTACAACGAAAGCAGCAATGAAAACAAAACAAAACATCAGTGTGTACTCTGTGACAGTGAGGCAAGATAGTCAGTTTTCTCTATTCACCAGAAGTAGGTGATTAGCTGTAAATCTCAGGTTAAAACTTCCTGGGGATGGTCACATGTACATGCTGGTGCTCTTCATCAATGTAGTTCTTCACAATATCAATCAAGCTCTATTTTAAGCTCTGCATTTTAAATAAGAAGAATACATAAAATAATAAATAATAAAAAAATAAAATAAGACCAGTTGCACTATCATGGTATAGGCATGAGCAGGCTAGCATTAGGTATGATAGGTCTGTCCTACAGGAAACCCACTGCTAATGTGCTTGAGTGTTTAAACAGGTTTCTGTTAGGGGACGGGTCATTCTAGGGACGCCTGGCCGCAGATGGTGTGATTCTGACCTACTCAGAAAATCCTAAAAACAAGTCTAATGAAAAGCAGCTTAACTGTGTCAGGGCCAACTCATTAGCATGGTAAGTTTAAAAAAAAGTTCTTTACAACAGAGTACACTGACATCATTGGCATAATGGTATGCTGTTAATTAATTTTAGAATGTCTATAAAGTAGATCTGTCCTAAATATCTTAAATAGTGTATGTTTATTCCATTAATTATAGAAATGTGAATAGTTCTGAAAAAATATACTATGGAGTATGTTGAATGCTATGGATAACCAAAAAGGTATAAATTTGCATTATGTAAAAAAAAAAAAAATTACAAAAAATAGCACCAAAGAATTCACATATAAAGGCTGATCCACAAACTGAATCAGAAGCGCTTGAATTTCATCAGCACATTTATACTTTGTGTTGTGAAAACTAAAGCGCTTAAGTGCAGGGATGTTTGTTCAAGCACTCTGTGACACCACTTTGAGTGTCACGCTCGTAGTTTGAGTTACCGTAATGGGCCTTAAGCTCTGTTAGACACCACAGATAAGACTCTCCCAGACCCTGCCTGACACATACACACACACACACACACACACACACACACACACACACACAAAGCTCTTCTTGCTGGTGAAAGATTCATTAGTCTGAGGATGCAAAGATCAGCAGGATTGGAGTGGAAGTTGCTTCATATTTAACAGTCTTGGGGAGAGAGCCAAGTCTTGTGGTCTGATAGTATGCAATTTTCATCAAAGTAATGGGAGATGATGTCTTAGATGCTCAGAGTACTGGGCTGGAGAAAAATCAGGCATTTCATTGCCCTGCTCTAAGCGCTTACTATTTACTTTTATGATTGTTTCCTTGTCTATAAAAATTATACAGGATATCCATCTCTCCCAGGCAAAGACTAGACAGTAGAGAGCTGACAATCCAAAAACTGGTATAGATATGGACTAGAATCAAATGTGTGTTCTACAATGTTGCCAAAAACCCACTTAGGTAAGTTATTCTCAATAATAGTTGCAAATAATCACAACCCGGCATATTTGTTTGTGTCCTTTAACGATCACCCTTCAGCTTTCTTTTCAACTTTTGCTTAATTTTACTCCATGTTTGGTTAAAGGCAGGCTCATAGTGAGCACCACTGAAACCTTTATCACAACAAGATCTATTAGTCATTCATTGAATAAATATATTTCTTTGTATATCCAGATACCTTCAGAATGAAATATTTAACCTATGTCCATGGTGTTATAACAGAATACATTATAAAATTAATAAATTAAAATTGGTAATAAGAAATAATTTGTAATTAGTATGTATTTGTTGCAGAATTGTTTGCTAGCATCAAAATAACTTGGTATTAAAGTTTAGCAACTAATCAAATAATATCATATGTAATATTATAATATTATAAGTGATGGTTATTATGAAGTGTTACTGAGAAAATCGCTGCTTTTAAACACTAATGCTCTGCTGAAAAATCAGGGGCCTTGTGGAGAGACAAACAGATGGTAAAAATGGAAAGTGTGGCTGGTTCTGACAGATGCTGTCAAAAGTTGGGGAATTGTGTATGAAATGTTCACCCAAATGTGGTCACTTCCACAAGTAATGTCAGTTTTCCTGAACCTGCCTAAAAAGATGTTGCTTCAGCTGACACAATAAGAATGGCATTTGACATTGACAGGTTAAGATAGCTTATGTTCATCTTGCAACTGTCTTGCTTTATGCTCTCAAGAGACTACTTTTGACCCAGTTAAAGTGTACTTGCCTTGCGCAGAAGACTAGCTGGAGAAGACAGTCAGACTTTGGGAGAAAGATCTGGTATAACAAGCTTAATTAATATTTCAACCCTTGGTCCTTACCAGACAAAATGGTATGATGGGTGAACAAGTGAAAAGATGGCGGCTGTATCTAAACTTTTATTCAAGGGGTTGAAAGAAAATGTTATAACGTAATAAACTGGAACCATTGTTATATACTGCTTGAAGCTGCTGATCCATGGTCACTGGAAGCCATGCAATTCATCCATGGTCATATCCTCATATTGTAAATTATGAGGATGCCAACTTTTACCTGCGTAATTAATGAAGAAATAATGGATTTCCCTGCAACTGTCAATGAAGCTTTTGAGTGGACTGTCAAATTATATTTTGTCCCATGAAAAATGGGGATGCCATATCAAAGAGATGTAATGCATAAACCCTTCCTCCATTTGTGCTGTACTCTCAAATTAAAGCTAAGAATCTACACTTGTAAGCTTATTTTTTTGGCTTCTAAACACATTGACAGTGTAATGCAAGATTGTGTTTTAACAAATTATCTGTCTGTTTATTTATATACAACAGTTACTCCTTTAACCACAGCCATTTCTCATTAAGTTGATATATTTTTATTTTTATAAATTTTATTTTTATATTTTTTTCCTAAGTGTCTCTTACTTAAAGCAAGTACGTAAGCTTTTTAAATGTTCACCAGATCAGTCATATTATTCAAAAACAGGGTATGAATTAGATTTCAAATGACATCAGGAGTTTAGTGAGATAATGAGGAACATTGATATGTTTATAGTCTAGGTTTTTGCTTTTTCCTGAGACGTTATCAGTCATGTCCCAGAAGACCATACCATTATTTGTCAGTATTTAAATTAATTCCTATGTTCAACAGCAAAATGATGACTGTCATGTAACTCTCCAGAAACCCGTATCCATTTTTTTTCTTCTATTTCACTCTTTTTTCTTTTTTTGGCTTGTTTTTGCGTGTCTTTGCTTTTTGGACTCAAGCATAGAGCATTTCTTGCACTACTGATTTTAAAGTGCATCAACCTTGCAAAAGTCATGTTTTCTATGCTAACAACATTTCAGGTGGTAGCAATATGGATTGCTCTACTACCTCCAGAGAAAACCTTTTAATCTCTGACTGTCCATCTTGTTTTCCTTCCTCTATCTCAGAATTGCTTTGGCTCTGTTTGCAGTGGGTCACTTCACTGAAACATCATTGTTGATCATGTGCAGGTCTCACAGTAGTAAATCCCAAATCTACCTTCTGAACTGCAACTACTTCTCACTCTAAGGTGGTCTGTGTATATCTATACAGACATCAGCGGTATTCTTGTCTGAATGTCCAACAGCTGAGACCTCAGAAAGATTGGTAAAAGCTGTGTATTTCTTTCTTTATTTCTTTTGTGTCATAACATATTCTGACCCTAACATTACTATACAAGTATGATGGTATCCAGTTACTGTACATATGAACACTTAAAAACGCTACTCTTATATAGAGTAGCAACTTAAATTACACACTGCATCAGATTTATCATCTATTTTAGTCCAAATAGAACCCTAATATACAAAATGAACAACATGCCATATTAAATAAGACCTACATTTTAGAAACAGCCAGTAAGGTTTGGGAGCTTATATTCTGATTTCACTAGGAACTGTAAAATAACTCTTTGCAGAAACATTGTTAATTGCAGAGACTTCAAAGCTTCTCTAAGCACTACATTTTTTTTTCTTTTGTCTTGTAATAAATTAAATTGACTATAACTACATGAATAAAATATGTGTTTAAATATGAAATAAACATATGTGAATTATGTGTATTAGAACTACTTGATTTTGAATAATCTCAGAGCTGCCGCTATATCACGAACCTATTTGCACGTGTTTTTAACCCCAAGTTTATATTTTTTGTTTTCCTCTGCAGGATATCTCTAAAGTTCAGAGAATTGTCACTGCCAGTAAATCACCCATGAACATCAGTGTAACGAGGAGAGAGAATGGTGGAGCCAAAGAGTGCCAGATGGAAAAGGTGAGCCTTTAGAGTAATTAAAGTACAAATGCTTCTCTAACCTGAGGGCTTGTATCCCTGAGTTTCATTTGTTCACTAAATTCATACTCAAGTCCCTCATCAAAATAATAACAGAACTTTATACAGGCTCTGCAACAAGTTTCGACCTACAGATACATCTTTAGTTAGGAGTTTTGGTGTAGCTCAGCAGTAATTTTGTTTAATGTTATTACACATGTGTGTTCCATGAAGACTAATAACACAGTTTTACATTGCTTTGGAGATTGAAGGTGACCTATTGTGTTTTTCTTTATTTTTGGTCCTATATGCTTAACTCACTTGACTCTTTATAGCTCCATCCCTTCAGTCCAGATTACCTACCTAGATCTTAGTGAGGTGCATCAGTGAGTCGATGTCTCACTCCTTCCTGGAAAACAATTTGATGTCATCCATGCACAGGATGTGGCTGATGACTGATGAGCACTCCACTTCTACTTTTAGCAGTAAGCTGGTTTAGGGGATTGAAGCAAATGCAGAACAGTGGTGTTGACAGTGCATCACTTTGGTATATTCCACTCTTGAGGCTGACTTCTGTGATTGCCAGTGGTCTTCCACAATCCCGCTGAGTTCCTCTTAAACACTAGTAGTGTACTACTAGTGTTGCATTGTGCCAAGCAATATCCATGTGTGGGGTATTGAGTCATAGGCTTTCTCATAGTCAATCCATATGGTTCTTAGGTTGGTCTGCCTGATCTTAGAATCCTGGTGTACTGACCTATCAACCAGGAACCGGTGCTTTGACCCTCTGCTGTTATTTCCAATGTGATTCTAAGCTATGCTCATTTGTTGACTCAAATGTCTTCTCGATTTGGTTCCTGTGATGGCTTAGAAGAGCCTTCATGTTGTGGAGAAGCAGTAGTTAGATGGCCTTGTACCTTTGTGGGGATCCTTCATGCTCACTATTGTTTTGCCCTGTATTAACCAGCCCAGATGGGTACATGCTGTTATCAGCCCACTTATTGCCTATATCCCTCAGTCACGGAGGTTTAGCTATGTGCACAGAAGTCTGATCCACCTTCAGTTCAAACCTTCAGTTTACAACAGGGAGCTTGTCATGAGAACGTTTGGTTCAATGAGTGCAAGGGAGCTAAAACAGCTTGTTTCAGGCAGTGGATGAACTGAGCTATTGCTGCAAGGCCCAGTAAAAAATCAATAAGGATTATTTTGAACTGTGAATCGTGCAAATCTTCTTGAATAGACTCCCATAAAAATGTACATCTATAAATGAACACAAGAAGTCCTTTTTAATGAGTTGAATAAACTGACAGTATTGATTTGGTGCTTTTCTTTTTGTTTATCATTTTAAATTGGATATTCATACTGAACTGTGGGTCAAACAAAATGGAATTCTGAAATCATGATTTGGGCTGTAAGACATATCTGTACATCGGTATAAGTGCATTTAAACAAAATTATTAATACAAAAATCCTTAAAGATTAATTGATAAGGAAAATGTTTTTTGTTACATCCTTGAAACTCACTAACAAGGTAGTGCATTCATTTGACCTGCTATTGCATGGGAAAATACTGTAGTTGCAGTGAAGACAAAATTTGCACATTCACACTTACTTCAAAGAGCTCTTCACTAAGAGCCTCATTGACACTTTGACAGCAGTTATTGAGGAAGGAGAGCGCGGAGCAGTCACTGACCTCTCCTGTTCAGATTTTTTTTCATGAAGGACTTTGGTACCTCAGACAAGAGACTTGCTTCTCCAAGGTCCAGGCAACTGTGAGCAGTCAGCTATGAGGGAGGCTCCAAAGGAGTGTTTCCAACAATGTCAAAATGAAGAGACTCCAAAGAAGCAGAGGAAGTGAACAGAGCCTGTAAGGATTTTTGACAAGTGGCTATCAAGAACTATTACAGACATAAGTTGATAGACTACAGGAGACAGGGGAATAGTGAGGAGTGCTGCCCTGGAAGGAAATTGCCCTGTGTGGAAACTGTGTCAAAGAGATTGTTCCTTAATGAAATTGTGCCAAAAACAATGTTCAGTGGCATCTCATAATTGATTATATAATTTTGGCAGGGACGTGAAAAGGAAGAAGCATGCTGATACAGATAAGAGGAGACATATTTGAAACGGAGACTCGTGTTTGCCCATGATCATTGCTGCATTTCCCCCTTGTCCTTTTTTCTCTGTAGGCGGGGAGGAAATGAAGAAAGACAATTTGCAAGAGCATGTATGGCTTGCAGTGTGTCCTTCAGTTTGAAAATGAAATGTGATGGCCTTGCTGTGTTTTAACAAATGATTTATGTTTATAGACAGGATTCACATCCAGCTGATACAAAAATGCATTATTGAGTGTAGCATGAAGCATCTGGGCTTTCACCTTCATTTGTATGTAGTCATATGCATATACAACATGTACATATGCATATAAATATAGGATATTGCAAGTGCTTCACAGAAGTAATTCAGTTTTGAATTTTGAATTCATAAATGTTTTAACGTATGAAAGTTGGAGGGTTTTTTTGTTTGTTTTTTGTTATAACAGTTTGGCATTGTAAGCAAAATCATTACCACTGATATCAAATCAGTGTCTAAATTTATTAGTGTTATTGATGTTGCTTCTGACCATGTGTTGAATTATGTTAAACATCGCAGACGGTGTAAATAATTACTATTTTAGTACTTATTATAGATTACAACAATCAATCATTTTCAACAATCATCCGTTTCAAAGAGTTGCTTTCTTTTTTTTTAACAAACTACCCAATTCTTTATATTTTGAATAATAAATTGTGAATTGACTAATAAATAAATACTTTTAAACATTTAAAGTGCACATATAAGACTAAATTGCTTTCATAATGAGAATGAGATAAGTAGCTTACTCTATGGTTGTTGAAGTCCATGATTCCTTGAAGCTTATTTGTAAAAATGAGAGGTATATGAATTTGACTGATGTGAGTTTATTTATCTGTTTTCACTGAATACATGAAGCTGGGACACTGTACTCTGCTACATCAGCTTATCACCCTCTGTAATACAATATATCTGTCTGGCAGAGAGGTATTCATTTTTTCATCATCATTTTAGTTACTGTAATGAAAAAATAATGTTAGGATGAATGGGTAAATAAAGTATTCCTCATCTCATCATCAACTCGTATTGTCCTCTTTTTAGACCGGGAGTGACTGCTTCCAGAATCAGACGGAGGAATCAGCTCCAGAAAGCAGAAAGCTACCAGAGCAACAGCAGGTGTGTTTCACGGGATTTATTTGGAAATATGAATTTATATGCTGACATATTTTTCATTAGTACAGTGAAGTTTTATTTTATTGCTTTATTATGATCAAATCCTAATCCATTTTAAGATTCATTCATTCACTCTCAGTCCCAATTCCACTTTCTCTATATTGAAGGCTGTTGTTTAAAATTTGGTCAAGGATGCAGTCAGGGCTTTTGGAAAATAACAAAATTCTTATAATTTTGCCTTTGTGCAAAATCACATTGGTGTAGAGAGACCTATCACCCTCACCCTAAAAACCAAGATGTGATTGAAGTGCAAAAATTCAGCATTAATTCAAGGGATTTAACAAAAGTACTGTATTAACTGCTTAGGAATTACAGTCATTTTTTTATGTATAGTCCACCATTTTCAGAGGATATTTGTTCAATTATGTCCAAATATTTATGAATCTGACTGTATGCAATGCACTTTCATTACCAGCAAGTGATATATATATGTATATATTATACATAGTATACATAAATAACTACAGAGTATTATGACTTAATATCACAGGATAGTGTAGCAGTTTTTACCCTGTCATAGCTTTTTGACAATAATTTGTGGATTATCCTGCAATGTAATCAAACAGATGGCATGACAAACCATTTTCAAATGACAATATGGAAAGAAAGGCAACACAGATGTAGCTGACACATTGTGACGACATACTTCCTGACAACTACTAACTAAACAAACTGATTTAGCTCTGTATATAATGAAGTACATCCCAAAGACATCAAATGAAGCACAGTTGATGATTCATCAAGAGACAAGCAAGACACACAACATCTACATCACATTCCTAAAAAAAGGGGGGGAAAGCAACCAATCCATAAAAATCTATTATTCAGTGTGCCAATGTCACCTACAGTATGTGATAGTCAATGTCCTGTCAAAGTCCATGCTTAACTGCCTCCCTCATCCTATTATTGAATTGAGTCACACCTGTTTGGTGGTGGCAGATGGTACAGCAAAACAATGCATCTCATTTCAATGCAGTGCAATACTGTGTAACTGAGCAACTGTCTTGCATTCCAAGTGGCAGCAATCCATTTTTAGACACGCAGAGTATTTGCAAACGAATACAAGAATATTGCAAAGGAGACAAATGGGCTTATTTGACTTCACAGGTTTATTTTGTGCCAGAGAGATATTCAGTGAAAGTTTAACAATTGTTTTTTTGTGTAACAACGCAGTGGACTATGTCACTGATTTATAGCATTATAGGATGTAATGCTATTTCGATTTTGATTTAATACAGTGAACTTAATGTAGGATGTTACTTGTTAGTGAAGTCAGAAGAATTCCCCGAGGCATTTCTGTTCTTCTTTCTCTAATCTATACGAGATGTTAGACTAGCAAAAAAATGTAACTGCAAAAAGAAATCCTTGTTAGGGAACAAAGTACATTTTTAATTGTAGTATTGCTTTCTTTAAAAAACAAGAAATGCAGTACTTTTTTTATCCCAGGAAAACGGTAGCAAGGTTTTCACCCATCACCATCAGGTTGGTCTAATGACATTGTAAGACGTAATGGTTACATCATCCTTCTTAGGTCGCTAATTGGGAAATGTTCATATTGTGTTGCAGTACCAAATGTACAATAGACTCTTTTCCTTCTGTCAGTTTTATCCCTCTTGCACAGCACTTGTCATTCATGGTGTAGTAAACAGTTTGATTAGTAGTAATTTGCATTCCAGTCTCAGTAGATCAATCTGCATTTAGGTGCTCCGTATTTCTGTCACTTCTCCACCTTCATTACGTGTTTTCATGTTTGATTTGTGGCGACTGAGAGCCCAAGTGTCATTTCTTCTTATGTTCAGATGTTTTTGAAAGAAAAAGTATTTGTAGTCTTGTACCTGTTGTGTTTTGTACAGTTATGAAAAAGAAAAACAACAAAACATCTACACTTTAGGTGAGATATATTGCACAATCCTCATCTATTCACTCAGCCTCCTCTGGCAGACTGATCAGACAAAAAGGCTCATTGATGTGGCCTGGACATGCACAGAGTGACAGATCAATAGCAAAAAAAAAAAAAAACATGGAGGAATTTTTTCGTGAGAATATCTGTTATGTGAACAATATTTTTTTTAAAATTGTAACAGTATGCCATTTAAACTTCATACAATGTATCTATATTTCAGATGCATTGGCTTAAACACATCAATAATTTTATTGACAAAAAATGTGGTTCATCTTTTTTTTCTTTTCTGTGTTCCTATAGGTCAAACATATAACTTCATAACATTTTAGCACATCTTGATATTCTTAAGTAACAAAGCATATTTCAGAAGCACAACAACATGAGTAATGTTTGTGTCTGACATTCCTGAATTCATTAAAAATGTGCACGTGGAAGCACGCCAGCTGGAATATAAAAATCACAAAGGGTGACTAAGGAAATGATAAAAAATCAAGTAAGGCAGCTATGCAGTCATTCAAATAAACAGCTACTGTTCATGATTGAAATTCATTTCAAAAATGAGCAAAATATCTTTTAAGGCTTCCTAAGAATTCCTTCTGCTTTCACCTAGTTTGCTAATAATGATATTATTCAGTCAGTAGTATGTGTTTTTTTTAGAACATACAGTAAAGATGATTTTAAAAGTGGAGGTTTTATATACAGTAGATGTTATTTATAGTACTTTAGTTGCTGACAAACCGTTATTTTTAGTCATAACAGACTGTCTTTGGTGTATTTTAAAGGATTATATAGCTAGTGATATTTCTGTTGGCTGTATCTGTAGGCAAAAATAAAATAAAATAAAAATCTCACAATTTCCATGCAATGTAAAAATGTTGTCATATGACTGTAAAGTTTTCATGCACACTTAAAACAATGTACATGTCCTGTTTGGGCTTAATTTATTTTTAAGTTCAGGGTCAGGATGAGTTAGAATAAATTCAAAAAGGTGAACACATGAAAATTATTTCAGATTTCTTTTGTTTCCATCGGCCATGTTGTTGGCTACATTGGCTTTAAAGCAGAACTATGAATGTCAGCTTGTAGGGTGACATTCATAGTTCTGCTACTGACAAAACTGCTGAAAGTTTTTTCCAAAACTCTGCCGTCAACTAAAACTACTGGATGTTCTTAAGAGAGTTCTTGGTGGTGAAAAATAAGATATACACAGAAAAAAATCCAAGTCTCACATCAAAGTGGGTGGAAAGAAATCACAAGAGTGCATTAAGTGAGGAATCATGCTTGCCTGCAGATGAACAGATGAAAGGAAGCATGATTGATTCTCGGCCACTGGATCACATATATGATTCTTTCAAAAAAGCAAACTTTGAAACAAAGTTTAAAAACTAAATTATCTATCTGTTTATCTATCTATCTATGAATACAATATAAAAATTATGAAGAACCTTTTTTATGCAAGCTGTGAGTCTGTTAAGGTAATCTTATT
This sequence comes from Tylochromis polylepis, assembly GCA_015107715.1. Classification (NCBI taxonomy): domain Eukaryota; kingdom Metazoa; phylum Chordata; class Actinopteri; order Cichliformes; family Cichlidae; genus Tylochromis; species Tylochromis polylepis. The sequence continues at coordinate 6,131 of VVHJ01036956.1, read as the reverse complement.
CTAATTTCTCAAGCACCTACAAAATGATTGGTTTGATGGTCAATTCTTACATTCAGACAACCTGTTTCCACAAAAGCTCAGAGACCCATGCCATTTCATCTATACTATAGACAAAATGGCAGCTTACAGGTTCTTCTTGAAATGGTTTTTGCATAGTTCAGAGTTGTGCTTTTGGTCATTGTCCTGTTGTAAGGGGAAATTGGCTGCAATCAAATGGTGCTGACAGGGTATGGCATGACATTTCAAAGTGGAGTGGTAGCTTTTCTTGTTCAAGATCCCATTATCCCATCTCTTTGCTGGTAATCAGTCTTGCAATTTATCACCAGCAAAGCAACACATTTCTCCACCGTTCTTGACAGATGTCAAGCACACCTCCAGCATTTTTCATTTCCTTCTCTCAATCTTCTATTTGACCCAAACACCTTAAGCTTAGATTTGTCTGTCCATAACACTTTTTCTCCTGCCCACTCTGTATGTTTTTTCCTCGTCTTAATCTTCTCCTTTTATTAGCCATTCTCAGATATGGAATTTTCTATCCTAAGAGACTGAACATGACTGGTGGAGGACTTAATATAAAATTAATACAAATAAGTCAAACATGACTGCTATGTTATGATTTTGGCTAAATTTACATGTAAAATGATCACACAAAGAGAAAATTAGAGACAAGAGAATGTCTTTCTTATTTTCTTTCCACACAATACACAGATTCAGACTAAATAACAGCATGCAAATATAATACAGTTCTCTTTAGTGGTAGTGTTTACTGCCACTAAACAGAACTGAACAGAGTAGAGCAGGGTATGCCTGTGGATGGAGAGCAAGAACAAAGCAGTATACCCAGTTGTTTATCCCAAAAAAAAGTTGCCAGATTTGACACTTAAAAAAAGTTGTCAAAGGATTCCTCAAATCTAGGAACAAAGTCACTGAGTTGTCAAAACTATGTGAACTGAAGCATGATAATCACTCTGTGAGTCATGGGCACGTAAGATACCAAGCTGAGATGCTTTCCATGTCCACAAAAAAAAAAACCCAACTCTTAATCCCAAATTTAAAAACATATGAGTAGCCCCTCTGTTTTGCAAGTAAACACGATAAAGCCCGAGTACAAGTAAGCAGGCTTTGTGATCCAAACCCTGGAGATGATTCCACTCTAATCTGTGTATCAACAGTGGGCATGACAGCTGCTCATGTAAACAATCCAGGATTTTTTAAAAAATAAATTAAAAATCGACAAACATTTTAGGCGAAGGAAAGGTTCCCTATACCTATATGCTGGTTTAAACTGCAGGACACACTTTGAAGTTATTTTGTTTACAAAAAAAGCATAAATATATGCCTCTTGTGTGTGTCTGTGTGTGTGTTTGAATATGCTGGTGCAACTTTACAAAAAAAGCTACCCAGATGCACTTTTTAGCTCTGGTGACTATGTAGCTGTGGATTTGACAACCAGCAATTACACCACGATGAATTATTATGTTTGGGGAGGATGGGATGATGCAGGCCAGTAGCTATCAGTCTTTCAAAGGCAACACATTTGGCTGCATCAACTGATGCAACTGTGGTAGCATCTAAATAGGACAGATGCTAGACAGCATAAGGACTAGGACAAGTAGAGAGAAGCACTCTGAATATAGAAGCATAGTAGCAGTCATCATATGAAAGGCTTGCTATGTTTTACTTTTTAATTTTTTTTGTATTTCATATAGATTTAGGGGGTATTTTCTGCTAAGATTACAAACCACCATATGCCTACTATTGAACACCATTGTGTCAGTCTTGCCTCATTATTATTCTTTATCTTCTGAACCGAACAGCAAAAGAGCCAAGTGCAGACTGGAAAATTCAACACAAAGCCCACACACGACAATGACGAGGCAGAGGGAGGCAGCAGCAAAAAGACAAAGCCCCATAAATACAACTGAGAGGACGGCATATCAACGGGAGCGCAGATCTACTGCATTGCCTGAAGGATCTTTCTAAGAGCACATACTCGCACACTTCTACAAAACACGTGCGCATGCACACACACACACGCAAACACACTCACTTTTTCGACACACATGCACACATGCGCATATCAGCATCGTTAGCAAGAGCTGAGACACTGGAATTGTCAACAAATTTCAAACTGTCATCTAAAAAACCTCCATAGTAAAATGGCATGCGTTTAGAAATTTTTTTCAAAGGTAGCAATGGCACTGGTAACTTGTTTCATGATTGTTCATTTGTTGTTTACTTATCTGAGTTTTGTTCCGAGTGAGGACACTGCTTTCTAAATGTGTGATCTTTCTAGAAAATCCCTTTGCACTGGTGAGGTCTGACACTGTATCCTGTGATAAGTATATCAATTGACAAATAAAAAAGTACTCCTACCACTACTATTACTACTACTACTACTACTACTACCCAACTTAGAATATTGTTTGTCACTCATTGTAGCAAGGTTAATTTACTCCTCCACATTTTGAAATATAGAGGCTCAAGTTGGCTGGCCAACTGTTCAACATTTAATATTTCAGCACTCTTTCTGCCTTTAACACTCCAGAGGCAAAGAGCCAAAGACTCACAATGGGTCGTCTCCCTGAGAATGTGCCATGCACTGAGTAGTAACTCCTAGCTACATGTATCTGTGTTATCTGACCTTTCTGTGTCCTTTCAATAAACTGTAATTTTCAGTAAATGTGTGAAGAATAAATGGTTATTTGTGGGAAAGAAATTAGTGAGTACGTTTGTGATTAACGGCAGAAAAGATTTCTTGTCGCAAAGGAAGTTCTGGTTTTACGCCCTGTGAATATGAACTGCTCATCGAATACTCCTTAATGAGATCGTGGGAGACACTAGTTGATATATTTAATATTTAATTGGTTATCAAAACAGTGTATGTACCTTTTGGATTATAAACATCTAATAATAAATATGAACGTATTTATATCAAAAAAGCACACTCGACGTTTTCTTGAAAGAAATCCTGTAGCATTATTACTCATAGCCAAAAATGCTTCTTTTTTTTAGCTTTAAAAAAACGGTGAAGAAATGTAAATTTGCCATGGACAGTTAAGTTTCAAGCAAAAATGTGGCTGGTTAAAAAATGGATTCAAATTCAATAAGGCTGTACTTACGTTAAGCCTTAGTGATTTCACTTGGAATATAATGCAGAGAATATGGGAGAAAAAACTGAAAGTTCTCATGAGGTTTCTGAAAACAGCCAGAGTTGCACAAAGAAGCTTGTACACAAAGAGGAAAAACAGAATATATACATGCAATTTATATTTTATAAACGGCGCTTCCAACATCCCACTGTCTCATCACAAAATACTCACCAGTCTCCATATACACTGCAAGGGTCTGCCTTCAGTGTCATTTTACAGTACTGACTATGGTATATCACTGTCAGCATTTCAAAAGCTTCCAAATCTTGTTAAGCATCACTCTCAAATGCTCATACTATATTGTTAACTATGAAAAACATCTGTGGCTCCTTTAAGAGCTTTGGAAGCTCACAACTGTGTTAAGCAGCTTTGTGGTCACAGCATCCCCTTCATGTGATACTTGGCCATCATCACTGAATTCAACAGTGACCATGCTGGAAAATGTTAGCCGACAGGTGGAGAATGCTATTTTAAGACGCACAATCCATCTTTTCTGTAAGTTTGACAGCTTTTCCCAGGTCGTCTCTGTGTCTTGCTGAGAAGTGAATAAAAGAAAAGGATCACTGCCAGGATTTGGAGACCCACGGTGCATCCTGCTAATGGTGACATTACACCTTGGAGCCAACTGTTTCCAGAGCATTGGAAAGAAGAACTATGGTAAAGTTTTCTTTTCAAACAGACGAGCCTGAGATTTGATCAAAGTGGCGTTGGAGTGTCTGTATGTCATATTCTTTTTACTGCCTCCTATTCACTGCTGATAATGATGTATTTTTCAAGGACAGGGAATCCGATTTCATTTGTGGCTGACCTAGACAGGGAACCTATTCTTACATCCAGCCAAAGAGAACTGGTTCAGTGTGAATACAAAGCACTGACTGTTGCAAAGTTAATGCAAATTTACTTTACTGTTAAGGGTAGAGACGTTCTAAAATATTATGAAATAAAGATAATGAAATCCCACACACTGTTAGCATTAAGCTTTGTTAACTATAAAGAATGTAGTGAACTCAAGGACAAAGTTTTATAGAATTAAAAAACACATCGCCGCAAGACAAGTCAGTCACATGAAACTATTGTATACTGTAGGCTGTTAAAATATAACTCTTTACAATCTTTGATTTTCCTAGGCTAATGACGGCAATCTAGAAATTCTTTTTAAAAGCACCAGTGCTGGTGTTAACAAATGAAACTCTGAGACCATAATACAGGTTGCAGGTCCAGAAGCCTGTCTTTGGAACTTCTGTTTCCTCCTTTTGTTGAAAATGTGCAGATACCATTTGCCTGCTGGCTTTTGTTTACACGTTCCCAATCACTGGAACAAATGAGGCTGCAACAGGCCTATTGTTGTACCTGCAATAGCAGTGGTCACTCCACATTTTGCTGTTTAAAAAAATACACCATTTTCAAAATAAGCTGCCAGCATATTTAAAATACATGGACTATTGATTTTGGGTCCCTGGGTTCCCTTAGAGTAATTCATTTTGACCCCAATATAAAACAGCTTAAATAAACACACAGTCAAGCAGCCCTGAGACATCATTTCTCCAGTGTGTCCTGGGTATACCCCTGGGCTTCTTCCCAGTAGGTCTGAAACACCTCTCCAAGGAGGTGCTTGGGAGGCATCCTGGTCAGACACCTGAACCACCTCAAATGGGTCCTTTTGATCTGGAGGTATCTTTTCCAAATTATCAGTGTGCTCACACTGCTTTTAAGGCTTAGTCTAGTCACCACTGAGAGGAAGCTTATTGCAGCCACTTCTATCTGCAGTGTCATTCTTTCTGTCACTACCCAGAGCTTGTGACAGTAGGAACAAAGATCGACCTGTAAGACTGACAGATTCACATTCACACTCAGCTGATGCTGTGTTAATCCATCTGTCAATCTCCTATTCCATTCTCCACGCACTTGTGAACAATATTCCAGAATACTTGAACTCCTCTACTTTGGGTACGAGCTAATTCCCGACCTGGAGTGGGCACTTCGTCTTCTGAGAACCAAAGCCTCAGACTCAGAGGTGCTGACTCTCATCCCAACCATTTTACAATTGGCTGCAAATTGATCCATTGCTGTAGGACAGGGAACCTAGAAATTCTGCCCATAAATATTATGAACAGACTCACTGACAAAGGGAAACATGTTGGAGATCAACACATGCTAGGAGTGAGTCTGACTTACTGCTGACAGTGCAAACTAAGTTCTCACTATACTGTAGTTCTGCAAGCAAATGAACAGACACTACAGGCAGTAACAGCACAGTTTGCCTCATGCTATGCTAGCAGGTGACAGAAGGAGCAAACATTTGCTAAGTTCCTGTCAGTGTTTTAGGAGAAAAGGCATTTAAAGTTGATTTTCCTGCAAAGTTTGGTTAGTCAAATCAGCATATTAAGTTCAGATGATGACAGCAGCAGTGTAATGTTTCTTCTTTAAAAATAGGACCCAACTATTGGGCAAACACTGAGTAAATAAATAGTTCCATATTCACCAGTTTAGTCCTTTTTTCAGGTCCTCTTGTTCTCCCATTCTCTTAGAAGTTGCTTATAAAAGATGGATGTAGCTGCTGTGATGCAAAACCCTGCTTTAAATTCTCAACATTAGCTTTTTCTACACTGTCATACCGTTTTTGTGGGTGCAGAATATTTTGACAACTGATTGGAGGATACATACTAGCATGGCAAGTAAACTTTTTATTCTGTTTTTTTTTTGTTTTTTTTTTGATAGTGTTATAGACAGTGTTGTTGTTAATGTATGTTTGGGGGCTTTGTACCCTGGAACCTTCAGAGGTTCTTCAGGGTTTTCCCTGTCGGAATGTTATGTGTGGAAACAGTTTCCTGTATGTGTGCGACTAGCTGTGGTTGTTTCTACAGTGGTCAGTAAACGTCCTAAAAGTGGCACCTGAGTTTCCGAGCATTTTTATCCTGAGGTTATAACACATTTTTGGCGACGAGGATAAAAGCCGAACGCGGACAGTTTTGAGTTTTT
>VVHJ01036955.1:0-12242 GCA_015107715.1 Tylochromis polylepis | reverse complement strand
CGCCAGTGAGCAGACACCCCCCCGAACCAGCAGCAAACTGGGATGGTGCCAAAGTGCCCCAAAACTGCCTGTAGACCTCCATCCCAGGCAGGGTGTGTGAAACAGGGGTGTAGGAATTTCCCTTTATAAACTCAGGACCCTTGTTATCACTTCTAGCCACCAGAGGCCGCCATCCTCACTCAGTGCGTTCATAGCTCATACAGCATTAGTTGAAGTACCATTTCATGAAAGCAGACATAACGTATCACAATGACAATCCAAACTAATAGTAAAACAATGCTTTTGTTGTTGCAATTTAAGAGTTTTCTACATACAGCAGTACACTGAGTCAACCCTCTGTGGGTCATTAATATCCATAACCAATGTGAGGATAAATTATATGTTTTCTTAATGTTCTGCTGTGGATCAAAGTGTCTGATGGACTGATGTTAGCTAACATGTGGCACCTGGTGTCACGGCTGGTCAGGCAGGACTCAAATGCAGGATTCAGAGCTGTGCATGTAAAGATGGGATTGTTTACAACAACAGGTGAAATATATACATATGTACAGTGATGAAGGGACAGGGGCTCCAGGGGAAGGTCCAGGGCAGGGGTCCATGTCCACACTCCTCTTCACACTGTCTGGGACTCACTCGTACTCAATCCACACCCATGGTGAAACTCACTCATCCAAACAGGGTCCACGGGAAACAGGCAGGGTTCCAGGAAGGTCTCTGAAGAGAGAGAGGAAACAATCGTTAGGAAAAACAATGAGACTCAGAGATTCACAAAGAGAGCTGGGGCTACACTAACAGAGGTAAGTACAACAATCCAGCGAAGAACAACATGCCGCCGTGGCCTTAAGTAGTGGCAGGACACCTGCTGCTCATCACCGGTGATGAGCAGCAGGTGAGTGATGATGAGCAGGTGTGGAGATCAAGGCGGGGACCAGGAGCCAGGCGCCGCCCTGGCAAGGAGGAATGAAGACAGAGAGAGAACAGCCAAAACAAACAGAGCACCAGAGAGGACCGGAGGACTATGACACCTGGTGTGGTCTTCTGCTGCTGTAGCCCATTTACTTCGTGTTGTGCACTTAGAGCTGCTCTTCTGCACACCTTGATTGTAACAAATGGTTGCTGTTGCCTTCAAAGCAGTCTGGCCATTCTCCATTCTATTGGGCACACCCAATAAATTGGCTGCTGGATGTATACAGCGTGACCCTACTGGACTATACAGTAGCTGGTGCCATGTTCTCAGACTGTATATATTTTCTTTGTCTGTTTTCTGAAGCATATAGTTTCAAGAGTATCATTTTGCTTTTCTCAGTTTAATGACTTATATTGTCTAAAGTTTCAAATAAATCCACATTTTCTTTTTGTGTCCGAACAGTTTTTAGTCTACTAGTTACTGTTAGTGTTATAGTACCACTAGAGGTGGGTTAATTAATCCAAAATATAATAGATAATCCAAATATCAATAGTATCAATACCAGCGCTGGTTTTGAGCAATACTAGCGTGATAAAGGTTAACAACAAAGTTACAGATCCTAAGTCCAGCAGCCCATTGAATTGTGTTAAAACAATAACAATGATTTTATTTTATTTTATGGAAACACCAAAAATATACCTTAAACCTGTATTATAAAAACTTTATATGTTGTCTGTGTTGACACGTCATAGCACATTTAAACAACAGAAGTGGACCTGAAGTGACATCCCAGTTCTCCAAAAAAACAAAACAAAACAACAACAAAAAAACAGTTTCAGAACTGAAGGGTGTTTTTTGTTGTATTAACTCATTATTGTGAAAAGTAAAACTCACACTGAATTAGTTGTCATTAAAAGGTGTTCAAAATTTGCACACTGATGACGCTTCATCTCATAAATCCTGGCACACTGACCCTATATAAGCTGCCTATTTAGGTATATAGTATCGATACTGGTACTGGCAATACTGGGCCTGCATTTACTTGGTATTGGATCTATATCAAGCACAGCACCAGTATTCACATTAGATGAACAATTCTAGATGTAATGACTTAAGAAATTTCAGAATGATGGTATATTTTTGAGGGTTTATTTGATATAAATAATATCCATTTTGCTCACAAGAACATATACAACCAATAATTATTCAAACTGCAGACCTTTGTGCGGTATAATTTGCCTAAATGCCCCAAAACACTGGAAAAACATCTAACATAGAATGACAACTTGCCTATCTGATATAAATACAGACAGACGGTTTGGAAGAATTTCGTTTAACACTTTGAAATCTTTAGGGGAATTTAGCGAAATGAGAGAGGAACTGGAAAATGGTGGAATTTCCCTTTAGAAACTAGGCGCCTGTGTTATCACTTCCCGCCACCAGAGGCCGCTGTCCCCCCTCGTTGCGTTCATGCAGCGGCACGCAGCATCAGCCCGGTCAGAGGCAGCAGAGTGTCAGGAACTCCAGCAGCTCCTCTCTATATATTTCCACTGAGGCTCTGTTTTTGGGTTTCATTCATCCCTGCCCGATCGCTGCTCGGTCTGCCCGGACAGGATCTCCTCATCCATCCACCCGTCCATACACCCATCCGTGTTCACCTCCCCCTCTGCCCAGAGGTGCGCAGCATCCGCATCTGCACCTCAGAAGGTCAGACACATTATTTTCGATCATCGGACCTGCCAACTTTTTTTTTCTCTTTTTTTCCTCTCTTTTTTCCATTTCTGTCCTCTTGACTTCATTACCGGAGGAATTACTACTGAATTCAGCGGTCACCGGTGAGTCGCCCTGCCGGTGTTTTCTCGTGAGGTGCGTCCCTGAAGGAGAAATCCCCGCAATATAGAGGCGTGGAAGCGATCAGACTTGTGGTCAGGCCAAGAGGTCTGATATATTAGTAGCTGAGAGAATCCTTTTAAGGAACCTCGTGTTTCCTGAACTGAGGTTGTGTCCAGTGGGTAAAAAAGTCTAAAATAAGTGTTGCTGGGATTACTTTAAATCAACCTTACCCATAGCTTAATGTCCGCACTAATTTACTCTGTGGTCTTAATGACGTGTTACAAGTTGGAAAAGTCTTCCAATTCAGTTATTTAAGAAATTAAAACGAAAGAGAAAGCCAGACTCCAGTTTTGTAATACAACCAAATGAGTTCAGTCTTTATGAATATGCAGTTTCATGTTACTCTGCTGCTTGATCTCCCTTCGCCTTCTCCATTGGCATTCATGTGCAGCTCCGAGTACTGCAAAACAGGCCAAATCTTTATGGGATTTAGGATCCTGTCACCCTGCACTGGTGCCTGCCAAACTGGGGACCAGGGGTCTTGAGGGAACTTGAAGAAGAGGGGCAAGGAAATGCTGACTGGTTTTGATACTACTACTTATGCACTGAATTTTAATCAGCACCATAAAGGATTGAAGGCCAGATAAGAATAAGAATTAATTAATTAATAATAATATTAATAATAACAATTAAAAAAAATAATATGCCTGTATTCATTATAACCTTGATACCCATGATATTTAAAAGAGAGAGAAATGTTGCTATATTGTGTTTATAATAGCATAAATAAGCATGTAATAGTCCTTTTTGTAAACATTTGTACAGTTCCTGTTACAGAACTGTGAAACATGCACTATAGTCTCTGCCTTCTGATGAAGCACATTACTAATAACTCATTGTTCGATTGTAACTGGTGCATTTACTCAAAAGCATAAGTACAACCGACATATTCTCAGTGTATGCTACTTAATATCCCTTGAACTGAACCTCCAAATAGATTATGAGTACATAAACACGTGTTAACCTATAAGAAAAAAAATCACAGTAACTAGTTACAATGCACTTTAATGTTAAAACTAATGTGCATATAATAGTAACACATCATTAGCATAATTTATCAGTTAGTATAATGTTCTGGATGGGGCCATGATGAATCGTCTAATTTTTTAAAATTATTTTAAAGGTATTGAGTTGAATACTAAAGTTGCTCCTTAGCAAATCTCAGTCCACACACTAACTTATTTGTTAACAAGGTCAAATGAGGCCAAAGTTATTTACTTTAACTTGAATAAAATTTAATAGAAGAGTTGTGAAGAGTTCTGCTTTTATACTGAGGCACTCCTACTTCTATTTATGTATCAGTATGAGGAACGTGTGACAGATACCTGTCACCACTGGTTGGTGTTCCAGTGTCTACCATATGGTAGAAATTTTTTGAATTTTTTGTATAATATTTAAGCCTGGTCTGGAACATTACTGAAAATCTAGGTGGCTTTTTAAGGCTTTTACTTAACTAAAAATATAATTTTAAAGTTTTCTTAGAGTCAGAGCATTGCAGAAGTATTTTCCCCACTAAGTTCCCCTCCAGAGGCTGCGCACCATTTCACTGTATATTCTGATGACAGGCCTGCGGTTTGCCGTCTTTCTATAGCCTGTGGTGCAGCAGGTCTCCTCCCTTGGTTTGGAGCACTGAGGTCTGTAATCTCAGTCAACCACAGCACCACCACCCAGATTCATTTCTCAGGGTAAAAATGACAAAAAAGCCAGCTGGGCACAGAGTGGAAAAAAATATACACGTGCCCAGTTTGACAGTCTGGATGGAGTCCCCACAGAGCAGAGGTCCACGTGTCAAAATAAGCACACTGCTGCATCCTGGACAGAGGGTATCGGGTCCATCAGTCATCAGTCTTTGTATTTCTCTGTTAAAGTTTTCGCCTTTCCTGAAAGTGAAGAAGAAGAGCTTCACAGAAACACTTTGACTACACTGGCTATGTAGCCAATTATGGAGAAGTTTATTAAGACATGGTCTGATGAAGATCACAGGATTTGCTTTCTAATCTTGTAGTCATTTCTAATCACATGCTGTAGTTAGCACTGACTGTGTTTAACCTTTGCCGTACACAGTTTGTCTTTAGCCTCCTTTATGAAACTGTAGCTATTGCTGTTGATTTGTTAAGAATTTTCTAATTAACGCTGAAACTCAATTTAAGGGAATGTTGTAGAAAATACAGAAACTCACTTATTTAGTCTCCTGATGGGAGTTAGCTGAGATCACTCATTTATAGCTATGAAGCTATAGCCTTAACACCCTTAGTTTAGTTTAGCTTAGCTTAGCTAAGCACAAAGATTAAAAACAGGTGGTGCTGTGAATTCCTGAAGTGTTGCCGTTACTATGTGTTGCTCAAAAACTGTCTGAGAATGAAGTCATTCCACCCAGCCAAGAAAAGAAAAGAAAAAATACCCTTTTCTGTATAAAATGGATGTAGTTCCTGTGATGCGTCTGGACTGGTGGAATCATGGAAGTTATCAGTTAAGACTAGCAACACCGTAAGCTGTATATATGCAACAAACAGACACACGTCTGCTAATTATACAGACCAAAATAACACCAAAATGGAAGCACAAACTTCTTGAACGCTCTGTCCCACAGAACATCAGCAGTTCAGATAATTAAACTGCTCCAAAAGACACTAACTGAATCAGAATTAGCTTTATTGACCAAGTATGTGTACACATACAAGGAATTGGGCTCAGGTTACTTCTTTGCTCTCAATGTACATAACACACTAGACAAGAGAGAATACTGACAATAGCAACACAGCGCAAATAATAACACACTGGAAGCCTGGCAGATATAATGAACTGCAGGGGACGTGTTTGCCCAGCCAGGTTTCGGTGAAGCACAGGGTGGCTGATCTGGAAATCTGTGCACGACCATGGTCAAGAATTCCAGATAGTGGAGCGAAGGCCAGACAGACACTCACTGGCTGTAGCTGCCTGTCAGTCAAAGTAAACACATCCTTAACTCTTGTATTCAGATGGATGAATTTCCCAAAGAGGCCAAATACCTTAAGGAACTGCAATTTTTGGCACTTCTAGTTGAACCAAAGGTTCAAAGAAAAAGTCGGACTAGCAGTTTTCACTTGTTTCAAGTCTTTACAGCATACTAGTTAAACTAGACTACAGTCAACTCACTTGTTGAAGTAAATCCAGAGATCTTTCTTTCCTTCTTCTTCTTTTTTTTTTCCCCTATCCAGATTTAGCTGAGAGGATCAGTTCTAAAAGTGATTAGTTATCCAATAACGGTATCAAACTTCATATTCAGCTAGCCAGGTTTTTATCTGAGTTTTTTTTATAAAGAGCAGAAGAAAAAGTGGAGGCTCCATATTTACAAGAGACAACATGCAAATACACCTTTGTTAGCACTGGATAAGTGTAGTGCTAAGGTCAGCTAAGCTAGTCACAGCATGTCTTATCTCTGTACTGCATGCAGCTAAGATGAAGTTGATAACGATTACTACAATTGACACATAAAGGTGGCAAACAAACAGGCCGTTGTCTTTCAGAATGTAAGATTGCTCTTTCAAATGCATCTCTGCTGTGCTTGTAGTGCTTATCCTAGCTCATAGCTGGGGTTTTTCTTTCTCTGGCTGATCCTATGTTTCTTTGACCTTGGATCCATGCTGAAACAACATATCGTTTGTTTTTGTCTTGGCAGTCACTAGAATCTGCTCTCTGTCAAAAGAAAGCTCTACATGATGCGTTGAGTAAAACAGAGAGACACCTCAGCAGATTATCCTGTGACTTCATTGCATGACTGAGGTGCGTATGTGTGTGCGTGTGTGTGTGTGTGTGTGTGCATACATGTATGTGTTTGGATGAAGGATGGAGCAGGTGTGGAGGCCATAAAAGGCAAAACAGGAAGAAGAATGGCCGAGTCGATAGCGAGACACGTCTCTGTGTTTCTCTTCCTCCTCTCAGCGGTGATTCCCTGCTGCTGCGTGGGAGAGCAAGGGATCACTGAAGCAGTCTGTGTGCGTGTGTGCGTGTGTGTGTGGTTACAGCAATGTGTGTGAGATGGGAAAGCAGAGGGAGAGCAAACACGAACGTAAAAGTGAGAAACAAGGCAAGAAGACGACAAACAAAAAAACAAATGTGTTGTAACAGCCATACAGCCTGTTTACAGTGTGCACGTTGCTACAGTTCCCTTTATGTCCTGTTTACATTCGACTGAAGACTTTTCCATTAGCATCTACTGTCTGTGTAAACACTGTGCATGGAGCTAAAAGAGAAATGAGCTTTTATGTCCCGTTAGAGTGCGGTTGTTATGGATGTTACTAATTCTTATAGTTAGCATTTGATGGAGTTGAATAAGCATTTTAGAAGACAGAGGGTGTGTTTTACAGAATTAGCAGGGGGGCTGGTGCACCGCTAACTCCAGTGTCAGCAGATCTTCATCTTCTGAAGCAAACTGTCCAGACTTTTAAAATGCAGGTGTTAGGTAGACACCAATAACAATAAAGATTAGATAGCTCAGATTAGATTAGTGGATGTGTTTTTTTAAATGTAGTGAAAGTGAGTGGGAATGATTGTCTGTCTCTCTATGTTAGTCCTTTCAAAGACTGGCAACCTGTCCACAGTGTACCCTACACTTTCCAACGCTCCCACCCTGGAAGCATTGGAATGACAGAAACATAATATCCCAGAGGTGTGCTGTTGGATTTAGGTCAGAAAGACTTGAGGGTTAGTCAGTGGTATCACTTCCTTTATCCTCTAGGAACTGACTCCATACTGTCAGCACACGAGGCTGGGCATTGTTGTGCACCACGAGGAATTCCCACTACACCAGCATAGGCTCAGAATAAAAGATAACTAATGGCAGTCAGGGTGCTGCAGGGTGTGGTTGCAGAGCCTGTAGAGGTCTGTGAGTCCCTCCATGGGAAAAACATCGGTGTCCTCCACCTATAAGACCATTCCTGTTTTGGGGGTTTTCTCATTGTTGCCCCTCTCGTGTACCTGTTAGTCATTTCATTAACACCAAAGCAACTGAAACTGATTAACAACCCCCTCTGCTACTAAAGTGACCAGATCAATATCCCAGAGGTTTAACTGACTTGATGCTGTACTCTGATTAAAGTGTTCCTTTAATTTTTTGAGCAGTATATTAAGGTACACAGCAAACTAAGGAAGCAATGTGTCTGTAAACAGACAGCATTCGGTTTTGATGTTAGTATCATTTCATATCTGATGGCTCCATAGCATAGCGTTTATCTAATATGCAAAAGATCCCTGCTGCGAGACCAGGACGAGACATAAATCCCTTGAGGGCTGCATCAGGAACTGTAAAAAGTCTGCCAACTCAAATATGTAGAACTACGTAAAAGCTTGTGAGCAACAGAGCAGCCAAAATAAACCTCTAGTCGTATTTCATATCTGATGTGATTTTGTACTTCTTTCTATATATTCTACAGAGCTTGTTTAACAGGTGGGATCTAAGTGCCATTTGATTGTGATTACACTGATAAGCGTACGTGCTGTCAGTTTCACAAAAAATGTTATCTTTTGCTTACCCTCGGTTAGATCGCTCCTCTTCAATGCCATGTGTTGCTTCCTACTGTGTAGCCTAGCAAGAGGGAAGAGACTGCAGTTCCACCATTTATTATACATAGGCCGACCACATTATCAACATAGATGGCATAGAAGATGGATGTAGCTACAGTGATGTCACCCAGTGGTTTGTGAAGTCCCGTTTTAAAGCCTTGATGTGAGTGCTGTGTCGACACATTATTTACTGGAGCAACTAACCAGCCAACTGCTCAGAGTGTCTTTTAAAACAAAGACTAAACAAGATGAATTGGCCTGTCACTAAAAGCAGCCACACACTTAATCATAACTTTAAGCCTTAATAGCATTTAATTGGGTGGTTTATATAAAAAATGTACACCTATAGTGTTTGTAAGAAAGGAGAAATTAGACCAAAACACTTTCTTAAACCAGGTTGTAAACATACTTCTTTCTGTTTTAAAGACATTTTAACATGGGAGTCTATGACTTGATTGTAGACCCAGCCTTAATGCAGCCTTAATGAGTTTGAGGGAGAGGAGGTGGATTTTGTATGAAAAAGAGCCAGGTCAACAATGACTCTGTTTAAACGTGGCAGTTTCATTCTAAGTACTCAGGAAATAAAGGGTCAATCTTGCATCACCTCCTCATTAATATTGGTTGGAGATGTAATGACACATTTCAAACTTGAACAGTTGGAGAATGCCACTCAAGGATAAACCCAGTGATTCATCTTTGTCCTAGAAACTGCCAAACACCACAAACTGAGCTGGGAGGACAGAACAAAATGTCATTATTGCTAATACAACACAGCAGTTTTACTCACTGCTTTGATTGTGCTGTTTGGTTATTGGAGCCTACATCAGTAATGACTGAAACAAATATTTAAAGATGCTGGCAGCTGCCGTGACACCACCCGCTGAGTACAAGATGTAGACAGATGATCGATCTCCACTTAGGTCACACCAAGCGGCACACTGCCACACCATATATAGACATATGTCTGTTGGTATAAAGGAGAAAAGGTTAGTTTAAAACGTGTGTGTGTGTGTGTGTGTGCGTGCGTGCGTGCGTGCGTGCGTGCGTGCGTGTGTGCGTGTGTGTGTGTGTGTTTAAGCGTATGTCTGGAGTAAAGGAGAACAAAACTGGATGCTGGCCACTTAATAATTTCAGCCAGTGTGAAGTTGGTTAATATGTTTCTGGCACTGACACACACCCAAGCACAGCTTTTATTTAATTGGGCACAAGAATGTGTGATCTGGTTTCAGTTTTCTCTCATTTTCCTGCTGTATCTCATTTCGGCCAACAATGAGCAAGAAGTCCAGACGGATCGTCTGTACTTAATGTAATGTACACAACGGTGACTGGTGATACATCTTTTCAAAAACATGGCTGACAAACTTCAGCCCGCTATAAATGGCTGTCTTAATTATTAAAGGCAAAGTTATGCAGTGTTATATTAGAGAGTACATTTAAAGATAATTCACAGAACAAATTACTGTTGTCTCTTGACATCTGCCTGTTCAACATCATTCTGTTGTAGATTTGCTGCTCTGCTTGGGATCATTGTCATGTTGCATGATCCAGTCTTTAGCTGCTGAACACATGGCCACACATTTGCCTCTAGTATACTCTAGTGTACAGAGGAGTTCATGGTGGGGTTGGTGACTGCAAGGTGCCCAGTAGGTACAGAACAAGCTCAAATTATCACCCCTCCATCAGCGTGCTTGACACCTAGCATGAGATGGTTATGTTTTTTTGTTAAATGTGGTGCTGTGCAACATGGCCACTTTAGTTTCATGTGTCCAAATGACATTGATCCAGAAGTCCTATGATTTGCTCAGATGCAACTTTGCAAACCTAAGCTGTGTTGCCATGTTCTTTCTGAGAAGACACTTTCTTCTATAAAACCTTACATACTTGTGCAGTATTTTTCTAATTGTACTGTCATTTAGCATTTAACATGCTAACTGAGGCCTGTAGAGTCTGAGATGTAGCTACTGGCTTTTTACACTTTCTCTGAGCATGGCATGGCATACACCTTTGAGTAACTGGGGAGACTTTGTTCTGACCGCTTGCCAGAGTTTTTTGACCTCATGTTGTATCGCTATTAAAAATCAATTAATGTTTGATTGTTTGATAAAGCAACTGACTAATAGACAGCAGGATTAACTGAAGAAGAGTAGCTTGAGGCACCACTTCTTCTGATCATTGGCATCAGGTGACCGCAAGAGCTGGAGATTTTGGTTCCTACAGCAAACAAAGATCTTGCTTTGAATATCGTTGAACTTTATAAACGGGGATTCAAACCTGCGCTCCTTTTTCCTGCTAAACTGCACATCATACTGCCCACCGGGGAGAAAAAGTGGCTTACGTCTGCTTCAGAAGCTGACAAGTTCATGCAGGACCTGGGGAACAACGCTGAAGCTTAAAAGGCCACAGTGACTTACAGTTGCGGGTAAAGTATTTTGAATTCCTGCTAATTTACAGATAATGGGATGAATATGGAGAAGGCAAGCAAACATTGATAATTTCTGTTGTTTCATTGTACGTCAGTTCTTACTGTCTTAACACCTGATTCTTATGTTTCTTTGGTAACATTTTGAGCTAATGTTCACTGATCCTGGGATGTTTGATTTATACTGGGATATATACTTAGTACTTTAAAAGTTTAGGTTGTATAGAGCTTCTATGTAGCAGGAGTTTGGGCCAGGAGATTGAAAATTGTTGGTCCCCTTTCAAATTTAGTTTGAAAGGGGACCAAGTGGGCGGGGGTGGGGGGTACTTCGGTCCACAGATGTGGTTGTTGCACCCTGCGTTATTGGTCCTGTGGTTGTCTGCTTTGGTTTTACGTGGGGCAGGGTTGTTGTTTTTTTCTTTCTCTCTTTCCCATGTATGGTCATTCTGTCACAAACCAGTTTTCAGTAAGACATGTATATGACTGGTTAGTTAACAGCACTATCAATAGTACTGTTAGGTTTTTGTCTTGGAATGTGAAAGGCCTGAATGGCCCGGTAAAAAGATCTCATGTTCTCAGTCATTTAAAACATCTCAACGCAGATGTAGTTTTTCTTCAGGAGACTCATTTGCGAATCAAAGATCATAAAAGACTTAAACCTCCATGGATAGGTCATATGTTTCATTCAGACTTTGATACTAGAGCCAGGGGAGTGGCAATCTTAGTTAGGAATAAAATACATTTTTCTCTTACTAAACTGATTGCTGACAAAAATGGATGATATCTAATTGTTGTAGGAACCCTTTTGAGTAACCCAGTTGTGTTAGTGAATGTTTTCGCTCCAAACTTTGACAATGCTCTGTTTGCTAATAATCTTTTGAGGATAATTCCTGACTTAAATACACATCTCCTGATTTTTGGAGGTGATTTAAACTGCGTTATTGACCCAGCATTAGACAAATCTGCCACCAGATCTAAAGCACCATCTGCTATGTCCAGGGCTTTTTCAAATTTTATAACCCAAAATGGATACATTGATCCTTGGAGGTTTTTTAACCCCCAAGCTAGAGAATACTCTTTTTTTTCAAATGTCCATCACACATACTCTCGCATCGACTACTTTTTCTACTACTTAAATGGCTCCATGGTTTCTAAAATCTGTAATTCTGAATATCTTTCAATTGTTATATCTGATCATGCTCCATTAGTCCTGGATATGGCTTTGTCCCCTGGCTATAGACCTCTGCATCCATGGAGGTTGAATTCTGTACTTTTGTCTGATTCAGCTTTCTGGGACTATATTTCATCTGCGATTGACAATTTCCTAATTACAAATGAGTCAGAGGGCATCTCAAGCTCTTTACTATGGGAGACACTTAAAGCTTACCTTAGAGGTCAAATTATTTCTTATTCATCTCACTTATCTAAATCAAAGAAAGCTAAACAAAATGAACTTTCTGTCAAAATTCGGGCTCTTGACCG